>MVGT01002357.1:0-16200 GCA_002174775.1 Macleaya cordata
GTTTCAAGCTTCCTCTCTAAGCTACCATGATGATGAAGGGGGTTTATTGAATACTAGCCCCCCACACGCGGTGGGTTGGCTTTCCCCAACAAATTCAATTTGCCCTCTCATGAGCTTATTCATTTTTTACATTGTTTCGTGGAACTCTCATGAGCATTGAAGATCATCATTACAAAAAATTAGTCTTTCGATCACACGTCATGGGCTAATGTGATTTGAGGACAAACTATGGGCTAACGTGATTTGAACATTGAGGAGATCATCTCATAAAAAATCAACCATTGGATTATATTTGAGTGGGTGTTAGAATTGGTGTAAGTAGAGTGTAAATTTGAAGTAAGTTTTTTAAAAAAAAAAGAAGACACAATAGGCTTTTTGGCAAAAGGGCATGTTACGGAGATCATGGTCATAAAAATTATCCCTTTGATCATCTTTACATGGGCGAACAAATATGTGTAAGTAAAGTGTAAGAACAAAAAGGGTATTAGGTGGGTCCACTGGTGATGATGTATATTCTGATGTGATCTAGGCAAAAAAAAAAAGTCATCCCTTGGATCAACTCCATATGACCACAGTGGCAAGTGTAACCCAAATGTATTTATAATATATAAATGATATAATGAGATGTATTCGGTATTTCATAAAAAGATGTTAAAAAAAACAAAAAACACCAAACACGCAACTTCATACACAGCTTCACTGAGCCGCACTATTGGCTCGGTGAAGCCGCATATATAGATTTAAGATAAATACATTTGGGTTACACTTCCCAATGTCGTCATATGGAGTTGATCCAATGTCTGATTTTTTTTTTTTACTATGATCTACTCAACATCTAGATCACATCAGAATATACATCGTCACCAGTGGACCCACCTAATACCCTTTTTATTCTTACACTTTACTTACACATGTTTGTTCGCTCATGTAAAGATGATGATCTAAGGGATAATTTTTATGACCATGATCTCCTTAACGTGCCCTTTTGCCAAAAAGCCTATTTTGTCTTCTACTTTTTTTAAAACTTACTTCAAATTTACACTCTACTTACACTAGTTCTAACACCCACTCAAATGTAATCCAATGGTTGATTTTTTATGAAGATGATCTCCTCAATGTTCAAATCACATTAGCCCATAGTTTGTCCTCAAATCACATTAATTAGCCCATGACGTGTGATTCAAAGACTGATTTTTTGTAATGATGATCTTCACTTCTCATGAGAGTCCCACGGAACAATGTAAAAATGAATAAGCTCATGAGAGGGCAAATTGAATTTGTTGGAGAAAGCCAACCTACACGCGCGTAGCACGTGTGAGGGACTAGTATAGTTAAAGTACCTTCGTCAACACAACATAGAATAGTGGCAATCCAATCTATTAATTAATAACAGCCGTAGATAAAGCCACACAAGGGCGTTTATCTAAAATCGTCAATACAAATTTTATTTTTATTTATTTATCTAGAATTAACAATACAAATTTTATTTGTATTTATCTCTAAACAACAATATAAATTTTGTTAAATGATTGGTCAAGACAAACGACTTTGAAACCGTAGAATATAAATTTGTTAAAGTCGACTACACGGAATGGACCTAAGTAATCAAATATGTAGAATAGGGGTGACACTCCCACTCTTAAACCTCATGCTCCCGCTTAAAATCATATTTCGATGATCCAGCTTTGAAGACATTTCTCAACTTGGGATATTTTTTAATTTGCCGCTTTAATTTTCCCGCTCTGGTTACTTAAGAATAGAGAATACAAAATTTAAGTTATGTAAAAATATTGGTGGCCTTAAGCAAACGTATCTTAATAAAATGTTAATTGATTTGCCGTTTGCATATTTTGAGATATAAACTATTTTGCATACTTTTGAGCATCTTAAGCAAAAACTATCTACCTTCCTTATAAAAATATAAATCTTAAAATAAGTCAGCTCCTCTCCGTTAAACTTCCCCCAAAAAAAGGGTTCTAGCAAAATATTGTGTATTAATTATTCGTAGGCATGCCGCTTTGACCATTTTTCAATTATAGAGCAAAATAGAGGAAAGATTTGGGTTTTTTACTAGGTTAGGAAGAGACACAATATTTAGAAGTTTAGTGTTAGGATTTTTGCTTTTCCTTAGGTAGTATACTACTTTTTTATCAATGAAGAGAAGAAAGAGTAGAAATACAGTATGTACTAATAAAGAAAAAATATCCAATTTTTTTGTGAGTTTTGTCGTAAAAAATGTTTTCTTTATAAGTAGTTTTTGAGAAAATTAACGAAAAATTCTACTGCCACCCCACTATTCCTTTTTTGACACCAGTATAATGATTACACCTCGCTTACATGAGACTAAGGGCCCACATGAGATGATCCAAACGATTGTTTTTTATTGGTCATGATCTCATCACCATGTAAATTAGGAAAAATGATCAAAACACCTAATATATATAGCTATTGGAATCAATTAAGTCATCAAGATTTTCAACAAGGCTAAAATACAATTTTAAAGTTTATTTATTCTGTTTAGTCATTTTTAAATTTTTCTAAGTTTGTTTAGTCAATTCCTTACTTTTTAGTATTCCTGTTTTACCCTTCTTATCTTTTTTAATCACCTTTTTGTTTTAAACTGCAAAATGTTATATCTCTTAAACTAAAATCGGATTTTGACGAAATTTATACATTTGAAAAGCACTTTTCGAGATCTTCGAAACTAAGCACCAAATCAATTTTCCGTATCTTTATCGGACAAATCGGGATTAACAAACGCTATAACTCAAAACTAAATTTTCGATCATAAGTAGCAAAGCAGTAAATCTCACGCTTAACATAGATTTATCAAGAAGTTTATGATTTATTCCTCCTATACTTGAACCTTCATGCTAAACCTAGAGCTGAAGGTTTTCCCAGTTCTTCTTTATATTATGTACTGCCAACATGGACATATAGAGGGTCTTCTACCAATTTTTTCAATTACACTATTTTTTTTCCATTTAGGTGCTGTTTGGCTACCGAGAAATCCCAACCCGGACAGAGAAAACCCAAAAATGTTGTTTGTTTAACATGTTTTCCACAAAAACACGTGATTTTTAAAACCCGACTTGGGACTTCGTAAATAGGTGTTTTCCCCAAATCGGCTGCTGGAGCTCGTGTTTCCTCTCATGTTCGTTCTAAATAGAAGGTATGCTCTCTTTTTCTTCTCCTTCTCTTCTATCACACCCCGGTTTTCGGTACTCTAAATCAGACCCTATTCGCCGAGTTCGAAAACCAAGGCGTGATTAATGTAATAGATGTGTATGTAAAAATATCGAATAAAACTCATTTGATTTACTTTTAAAATACAATGAATTTAAAAATATTTTATTAATGGTCTATTTTAGTCAACATTGGTTACCTTAAAGTTAGGCCCAAGTCAACCAAGTCAATGTAAAGGTCAACTTAAGTCTCTAGCTAAGTCAAAGTCGATTCAAGTCAATCAATATTTAGGTCAATGCTCATTGACTCGTCAAAATCAGTCCAAGTCAAAGAAAAATAAAAATGTGATGTTTAAAAACAGTTTTCGTATCAACTGCATACAGTTGATTAAAATAGATATATCTACTTAACCGTAAATCGTAATTTTACAAGTAAACCCATTCTAAAATTAGATTCACAGATCTACAATTTCATCAGAAATAGACCAAGGCCAATTCTGACAATAAATGGCCCAAATACGCATCCGAAGTACTGATACGGATGTTTAAAAACTCAGAAAATATAATTTCAGCTTTTTAAGAATTTTTGTAAAATCAGTAAATTTGAAGAGAAATTACTTTCTAACCAGAAATTCAAAATATATGTTTAATACTTTTTTAAAAAGGAAAAATCGAGAGCTACAACTTTGTTAGAAATAGACTCGGCTCAATTTGGACTGGAACATGTCCAAAAACACTGTTTTGTAAATCTGACAGTATGAATTACGGGAATTATACAATTTCGTATAAAATTTAATTAATTCAATGATTCTTGACGGAAATTAAATGTAAATTAATACATCAATTATACAATTTAAAACTTAACATCTAAGTTCATAAGAATGTTAAAACAATAAGAATTAATACAAGATAACCATTTTCCCAAGTGATAGAATAGTAGTTTAATCTATCAGTTATATTTATACAAATTTGATAACACAAGTTATCTGCTTCTTAACCTACACATCATTGAATCCTTCACCTCAACGTAACCTGTGGGGGGGAGGATTTAGGGGTGAGTAAACTCAGCAGGTAAATATCAACCCAAAAATAATAGATTGAAAACATGATTCGTCAAAATCATAACAATAATTAATTGATGAACTTGTAAATAAATTACCATTAAATGATTTATTTTCCAACCATTTAATATCTTATCTTGTATTAAATCGGGTAACAACCGCTTCCTCAGGCAGAAACAACGGTCAACCGCTTCCTCAGGCGGAAACAACGGTCTAAGGGGGTCTCCCTTTTCCTACCCATTTGATTATTATTTACATAATCCTTTTTAGATTTATTATCAATCTAAATCAATTTCCATCACTTAAAAATAAATAGTGATCATATTAACAAAATGCATATTTAATTTGTAAATAATACAAAATAATTCATCTCCATGCATTTTCATAACAAAACACAAAATAGGTTTTAGTTATAATAGAGGGAAGTTCCACATATCCACCTACCTTAATTTGATGATAAAAACCTTGTCCTTTGATCATCACCTTGTTGTATAAAATTCTCTTCCTTGAATTCTTGAATAATTATAACTAATTAACAAGAATATTAATTAAATAAAATGGGAAGAGAAAGAAATGAAAGAGTATTAGAAGTTTAGAAGGATATGTTATAGAGGGAGAAGGAAAACCAATTTCAGAGAGAAAGAAATGGTTTGGAGTGAGTTTGGAAACTAAAATGAAGGGGTATTTATAGTTTTAGCCACGGTTACTGTAGCGTTGTGGTAGGTGGAATAGTAATCAGATGAATTAACCACATGAATTATTGTAGCGACGGTTTACTGTAACGACGACTGAATAGTAACACGTGCAACATATTTTACTGTGGCGACGACTTCTCGTATACAAACATGAATACTGTTCATATATACGTATATTATTCATATATACGTATACTATTCACTTTTACATAAAAATACTTGATTTACTTCATTTTGTAAATCTAGTTCGCATTGTACAATTGAGTACTTTAACGAATTACGCACGTATACGATACTATTCAAGCATACGGTACTATTCATTTATACTTTATTATTCACTTATGAAGTTATTTGTCTTGTTTTATTTTCATATCTAATTCATGTAGTATAAATTGATATTATAGTGTTCATATATACAGTATTATTCTGTGTATATACACTATTCAAGTATACAGTCACTATTCACGTATATAGACACTATTTATATATACGGTTACTATTCATAAAATATTATTCATCAGATTCTATGCGTATAACTTGATTCGTGTATAGTTGGTATAAAACACTATTCTTAAATACTGTTCATATATACGGTACTATTCATAAAACACTATTTATCAAATTCATATCACATAACTTATTTTATGCATTATCGGTCAATGTCACTATTCATGTGACACTATTCACGTTTACTATACTATTCACGTATACGCTCTTTATTCACCAATATGTTGCATTATTTATCAACTACTCTTTATGGAGTATAATTCAAATATTATTGTCACTTATATATTATTCATCATATATACGGTATTATTAACGTGTATGTACTTCGAATACATACAAAACAAACTTTGGCATTAACTTGTTTATTGAAATCAAGTATGAGCTTAAAGAATTAAATTTTTCGGGGTATTACATCTTCTGTCCTTTGTCCCCTTCTCTCATTCTCTCCTTCGTATTCATCTCTCCACCATTTCCTTCTCTCCTTCGTCTTCATCTTTCATTTTCTTCTTCGTCTTCATCTCTCCATCTTCTCCTTCTCTCTGTCTGATCCCCTTCCATTTTCCTCTCTAACGTCTTCTCTCCAATATCTTCCAATCACACTTTCTCTTTCTCCTTCATTATCTCCGGAATTTGTTTAATTTCTCCGTCTTTTCAACTTGGTTGATCTTTGGATTTGTGGCGTAGAAAAAAAAAAAACTTAATTGAGTTTTGGATTTCTAGGGTAGAAAAAAAAAATTATCTGCAATTTTTTACTGAGAAGGGAAGAAAAAAAAATTGTCCTAAATTTTTTCTTAACTTTAACTGTGAAATTTTCTAGGGTTTTGTTCTTATTTTTTTTTTCCTAATTTTTCTGCAACTTAGAAATTCTATTTTGTAACTTAATCTGTTCATTTTGTTCTTATAATTTTATTTTTAACTGTGAAATTTTCTAGGGTTTTGTTCTTAAGGTTTTGCAATTTTATAATATTTATTCTTGTTATATTTTTCTACAACAATCGATTATAGTTTACTTAATCTATTTATTTATTTTTATTTTTTTACAACTTGATATGTTTGGATTTTTTATTAGGGGAATGAGCTAAAGCTTGAGTGGAAGAATGAATTCTGTGAAACTTGATCAAGGTGAGCTTTGTATGGTTCATATTGATTTTTTTATAGAATATATATTCCATCTTTCACCTTTAGATTTGATATGAACTACTCCATGAATTTTATTTGTCGATTAGAAGTTTCCTATCAAATTTTAGAATTCAGGTTAATTTCATCTATGGTTTTTGTATATTTTGTTTGATGATTTGAGTTCTATCTGTGTTCATGGTTCGAGTATTTTAGTAATTGAGGTTGAATCGGCCACTTATATTTATAAATTGGTGAATGTTGGGGATGTTTTAGTATATCCATTGGATTTGCTTAGTTCATAGGCAATGCATCAGTAGATGGGGACTAGAGCTGATGCATTTACAGAATTCACATCTACTAGCCATTGCATAACCTCTCTTCATCAACTTGTCAACAGTAGTGACTTTGTTAAGGGCAGCACAACAACAAAAAAAATTGACCTTCGACGAAATAGAAACAATTTAAGCAGAAAAAACAACACATAGAAATTATAATATTGAATTTATGAAATTAGAATCCTTTTGGGTGTTTTGCAATAGATATCTATTTACAGGGACAAGTAATAGAACGACAAGACTATGTAATTAGTTACTACAATGTAAATAAGCTTTTGTTCAAAAAAAAAAAAAAAGAAAAGAAAATAAGTCTCTTCACACTTTTGGTTTTATTGTTGCTCTTACCATTTTCATTGGAAGAGATGTGTTACTTAATCGGATATATATCAATTTAGTTGTTTGAATTCCACATGTCTTCCATATGGATTTTATATGTTTGTGAGGTGTGCTTAAGCTTAGTTTACAAAAGAAATTCTGTCGAATTTGAGTCTTGTATGAGGACTTATTAAAGATGTACAATGTGAGTTAGAATTTTGTATTATTTATTAAGATATATAAGCATAAATATTTTATTTTTTATATTTAAATATTGAAGTTAAAGTAGTTAAAATTTTAAGTTAATACTTTTAATACTAAACTTATAGACAAATCCTAGAATACAACATACAAAAGTAAACCTAGAATAGGTAGAGTATCACACAAACAACATGCAAAGTTAACCCAACAAAGATACAGTGTCAGACAAACAACTCAGACAAACAGCTTCTTGGTTAACCAGCTTCAGGATTTTCTCAGGATGGGTCAGAGAAAATCCAATCCAGGATATTTCAGTGTGGCCAAAGAGAGCACTGTTTCCTCTAACATCTCAATTATTCTTCATTGAATTTAATCATATCCAGGTTTTTTTTTTCTTTCTTTCAAAGGTCATTCGTACAAAGTCCAACAATAGAAATATACTTATAAACCTCCGAAATAGAGCCCGTTTAGTAACAATTATTTTAATTGATTATCACCCTCATAATAATTATTTTTTAATAAAGGCAAAACTTTATTAGAGCCCTCATAATCATTTCTGAAGCTCATAATCAGTTATTTGATTTTATTTGGTTGTTTGGTAACAATTCTAGAAGTCATTTTTTTTAATGAGAAATGAGTTTCTCTTTAAAATAAGAAATAAAAAACTATTGTTTAAATAAATAAAAAACAACTTATGGGATCATCGGGATTTGGCTACTTCTGAAATCGGGTTTCATTTTGAAGAGAAAAAAATAGAACTTTCGTCCTCTACAACTTCAACCTCCATTAACAGAGGTATTTTCTCTCTCCTCTATCTCTCTCCCCTCTCCTATCTCTCTCTTCTCACTGCTCGTTCCTCTCTCTCTTCACCGTCTACAACCTGCTGCGACCTCCATGATAAACACAGGTTTCTCTCTCATTTCTCTCTCCTCTCTCGTCTCTCTCGTCTCTCTCGTCGGTCTCTCGTCTCTCTCTCTCTATTCTCTCACTGCTGTTATCTCTTCTCTTAATAGAGATTTTTGTAAATCCAAATTTAAAGTTTCTGAAGATCCAAACTTAGGGTTTTCGCCATCTTTGTCTATCTTCTCTCACTCTTCTCTCTGAGTTTTATAGTATATGAACAAAATCAATTCCATGCTCTAACATTCTCTTATGGATTCAATTTTTTATGCCCTAATCTTATTAACTTTTTAATTTTGATTGTAATTTTGTACTTTTTGTTAGGTTTTTTATGCCCTAAACATTTTTTCACAGTAATCAATTTTGTATACAAAAAACTGTTTGTTAAAATTTATGCAATAAATGATTCTGGTAAAATTGTTTCTATCATAATTAATTTAAAGATTAGAAGCAATTCTGAAATAAATTTTATCAAACGGGTTGTAAATTGCTATAGTTTAATTTCTTTAGGTATAGAAGTCTGGTGTGATTCAACTCATACATTGTTCATGAAGCAAACAATTCATCAATATTTCATTTACAATAATTTTAGTTATGACTAGTTCATCTATAATTCATTTAACATTCACAATTTATGAGGTAATTTTGGTATTTATTCTCTCTCCTAGTTTCTTTATTTTCTCAATGATTTTGAAAGATAAAGAGATCTTCAAGAAATCAAGGTATTGGAGTAAACTAAAGAATATATGTAAAGTTAAGAAAGAAAAGGAACTAGAAAAAGAAATACGAGATTTAGCTAGTTTTGCGGTTTTCACAAAACTACTGAAAAATTATTAGGGTTCTGCATTTTCAGGCCGAACCAATGAAACCGACCCAATCCAACCAAAGATTTTTGGATCGAAACCGAACCAATTTAGGGTCGGGTTAGGATCGGTTGTCATTTTTGTAAAACCAATGTTGGCAGATCAGTTGGCGGATCGTCCTTGGCTAAACCATTGAGCAACCGAACAGATTTGAATCCTTGTTTCTACTCTAATACACTTGGTTTGGTTGCGCATTCGGATCATAAATGCTCTTCAACTCAACCAACCAGTTGTGCGTAGGATTATTTCGAGTGAATCGGCGCGTGTAATCACGGGATTAGTCTCATTGGAAAGGCCATCACTATTCTAAAACAAAAACAAAAAACTGTTTATATGCACGTGTGAAATGCACGTGCTGCTTTCTCTTACTTCCTCTAAAGCGGCGGTTATTGATGGTCTAAAGAGGGTTTCTTCACTCAAAACCTCAAAGATCTTTTGCTCCAGTAGCGAGTTTCAGAGAACCAAAGGCGTTCTCTTTTTTGCTTTCTTCTCAGTTTCGACCAGTGGGGGTTTTGTTAGGGTTTTAAAATCTCACTTTGTTTCTGTTTTTTTCTTTGTTAAAAAAGAGATAGACTCTTCAAACATGGGGAAGGCGAAGAAATCTCCTAAGTTTGCAGTCATGAAGAGACTCGTTAGCTCAAAAATGATTAAGAAGTAAGTTCTTTTTATTAACTTCTCTCCTTTGTCCAATCTTATTTGATGATTTCTCTCTCTACCCAGTGAAAAAAATCTGATCTTTTTTTGTTATTTGTTTGGTTCAGACATAAAGAAGATGTTCTAAACCCTAGGAAGAAAGATCTCGAGAAGGAAAAACTTCCCAGAAATGTGTAAGCCTCTGGACTTCTCTCTGTCTCTTGGGTTTATTTTCGTTTTAACTCTCTCAAATTTTTATATGCTTTTTGTTATAATGTTGAAATTACAGGCCTAATGTTTCGTCGGCTATGTTCTTTAAGCACAACTCTGCGTTGGGGCCACCTTATAGAGTTTTGGTTGATACCAACTTTATCAATTTCTCCATTCAGAATAAGGTGATTTTTTGTTTTTAAATCCTTTTGTTAATTGTTAACTTTGTTCATTGGATGATAATTCGATGAATAGTAAAAAAACATAATTCTTTGGACAGAAAAATTTAAAAATTGTGTGGTATCAGATTATTCAGACAAGGGAAAATGGTGACTACATTCATTTACACATGATGATGTGATTGGGGTTTTGAATTTGATGAATTTTTTAATTTTTAGATTGTATATCGATTTTGGGATTTGGTGTTGATTTGGGTAAAAACCTGCATTGATGTCAATGGCTAATTTTGAAACCTTGCCTCTTTTTTACACGAAGGTTATCGCATAGAATTTTCCCCCCTAACAAATAGCTTATCTTGGGAGTTGTATCTCATATAATAGACATACCTAATTGCAGATGTTCTTATTCTTCTGAATTTTGGAAGAAATCGAATCGGGTTGTAGCATGTACTTTTTCTGTTATTTAGATTATTGGTTGCTCATGTTTAATGCTGTTCTTAGATAGATTATTCTAGAAATTAAGTCATTAACTGTTGTAGAACTATCTTAGCTAATTTTCCTCGATGACTTGTTTTTTTGCATTTTGTTTAGTTGGATTTGGAGAAAGCAATGATGGATTGCTTGTATGCAAAATGTGAGTTTTTAAATTACTTTCTTTTCTGTTTTAAATCCATGTCCTTTAATCTCCTTGGTTCATCGGTTTAGGTGCCTTATGTTACCCCCAGGCTCTTCCTCTTCTTTTTGTCTTTGTATTGATTCATTTTTCTCCCCCTTATTCTTTTGATATCCAGGTACTCCCTGTATCACGGACTGCGTCATGGCAGAGCTTGAGAAGTTAGGTCAGAAGTACCGTGTAGCTTTGAGGTACATTTTCGTAGATTTATTTGAGAAACTTCATTGTTGCCAAATAACCTAGTGTGTGCTACTTTCAAGAGGGTATTCTTCTGTTCCCTTTCACATACTTATTTTTATTTTTAAGACGTATTAAACCTTTTCCAGCTGACAACCAAGTCTGTACCTGCATGTTAGTTGAGGTGGTTGTGGTATATATTAGTGTCAGAGTATACTGTGAACTGGTTCTGTTTTAAAATGGGCCATGACAGATGAAAATAAAGATCCATGGTTTGATTCCAAACCGAGTTTAACATATATGTAAACATACAAGTTTAGGTAAAAGACATTAAGGACATATGCATGGGATACAGTTTTTCTTTGTTACCTCTCCAAAACTTCAGTATAGTTGTCCAATCCAAATGATATTGCAAAATATTTTAATAATGGCCTGAACTTTATATTTTGCACATGCATCGTGCGTGCCAATATGTTTTTTCAGAACTTATGTGAATTTTCTGTGCTTTTTTCTGGTCATATGTAATGTTATTAATCTTTTAATAGGATTGCGAAGGATCCCCGGTTTGAGAGACTCCCATGCTCTCACAAAGGAACATATGCTGATGACTGCATGGTTGATAGAGTTACACAGGTATAAATCACACCAATATCTTCTGCCTTTGGGTCTTTAATCACCATATAATCAGCTATCATCCATTATGTGTGTGGCCTATTTCAATGTGATTCTCTCTTCCTCTCTTCTATCATGAATGTATACTGATCTTTTTCTTCGACGCAGCACAAGTGCTATATTGTTGCAACATGTGATAGAGACTTGAAGCGAAGAATTCGGAAGGTATAAGAAATAGATTTCATATGCTTGAAATTTCTGCTTCTCTTTCTATCTTTTTTTTTTTTTTTCAAAATAGAACTCGCAAGATGTAAGAAATTGATATCCGATTGCTCGACAACTCTTCTTGCTTTGTTCTTTGTTTTGTTTTTTCGAACTCTAATGCATGTCATTGCTTGATTGCAAGCAGATACCTGGTGTTCCAATCATGTACATCACTCAACATAAGTACTCGATCGAACGGCTACCTGAAGCAACCATCGGTGGAGGTATGCTAGGAGCTGTTATTCTTTTATTCTTTATTTTTGTACTCATTCCCTGCAACTCATGGTTACAAACATCATCTGGAGGAAGTCTTGTAAACGTTAACATTCTTGGTATACCTTTGGTGGCATGGAAAATGCCATCCGCTGATGCTAATGGCTAACCCTGAATCTCTCTTTTTCAAGTGTGCCATGTCTTAGCACATTTTCTCTCCATCCACTTATTCTACTTCTATAGCTTTTAGTAATATTGGGATGTATTTCTGTCTGGAGATAGTTTTGTTTACTTAAGACATACTTTGCTCTCTGTTTTTGCACAGCTCCAAGATTTTGATAAAAAAGTGAGGATGATCTTTCAGCAACAGGACACCGTCACTTACTGTTACCCCTTTCAAGTTTCCACCTCTACTTTGAGGGTATCTAGAACATTCATTCATATTAGTTATAGCTAAATGGATGGGGGTCTGTCAAATTCCTGGTTGGAGGTGATTTTGTTTTTGGTTCTTTATTTTTTTCCCCTTGTCTCTTCTAAGACACCAACTCTCTATTGAGTTGGCTTTTTTTGACTGTTATCAACTATCAGAGGACACAAGGAAAGAAATCTAATTTGAGTATTATGGTATGTTCATTATGCATGCGGAAGCACCTTTCTACTAGAATGTATTTGTTGATTTTGTGTAATGTGATGCTTCGATGTGGGTAACAGTTATTTCTGACCTGTGATTTCTGTTAGTATTTAATAGTTCCTGATTAAAAGGATTGCATGAATCTATCTGATGGAAGAGATATATAGCTACATTTAGGTTGGTAGTTAAACGTATTTTGCCTCAAGTCCTGTGATCTCTCTTTTGTTTTACAAAGAAATCCATTTCACAGATAACCCACATTTCCAGGTGAATCCACTTCAGGACAGGGAAATTGAAGAAAATACGGAACCAATCAAGAGCCACAAAAGAAAGTTAACCTTGGTTGAATGAACAACAATCATGCAACAGATAAAAAGCCACCATTTGTTGGTACTGTGGCTTTGCAGGAAAGCATCATAATGATCCATTGCGTGCAAAAACCATTCTGCAAACTCCATAAGGTTTAGCCATAGTAGCCAGAATTCTTGTAAAGAGGTGATGCTCCCACCCTGAAACTTCACTCCTCTCGCTCCTGCAGTAGGCTCTCCGCGGTTCTGGATATATTTTAGTTGGGCGCTTGGTTTAGCAAAGGGTTGCCTGATGGCAAGAAAATCATGCTAAGGACATGAAATCATCTGCTTCCGTTAACTGTTGAAGCCTGATGGTATCTAATATTTGTACAACTTGGTGAAAATAAGGGAGAAGAAACAAGGTATGGAGTCTGTTCCGGTTCCATTTCTATTGTGATGCATGTTTTAGTTCGTATTTGATCATGTGCAACCCATATGTCGTCGCTCCAGACCTGATTTATTAGTTTCCATTCTGAACATGTTTGAAAGTCAGTATTTTCAAAGCAATAGGCGTTTGTAGTCCAACGGTTAGGATAATTGCCTTCCAAGCAATAGACCCGGGTTCGACTCCCGGCAAACGCAATCCTTTTCGTTTTTAAAAGAATATTTTAAAGAAAATGCTATTTGTACAAAAAAAAAATTGAGCAAATTGTCTTTACCCCCCAAATGCTAATTATAAAATCACTTAACCCCCCAAATCTTTAAAAAAATCACTTTTCCCCCTACTGTTATCATTTCCGTCATTTGACCATCCAATTGGTCAAATTCGTGTCATGTGCCGGTCATATGACACGAAAAAAGACCAAAATGCCCATTTCTATCAGCAACCCAACTCAAATGAATACATTTGGTTAACTTAACACGTGGCGACATCCCAACGTCCCACCTAACTAACGACCAGATTAAATTAAATATGGAACCTAACACTAGGAAAACCTCTGGAGAAGAGGAAGATGGTTTTCTTTCTCTGCAACTGCGTATTGAACAACCCTAAGGTGAAAATCCAGTGTATCTCCAACGAGTATCGAACAACCCTAATGAGTTTTGCGTATGAGGCGAAGTAAGAAATATGGAGGTGATGATCGTTTCCCCAAAAATGATCGACTTTGATCATATTGTGCGTTTTTGTATTTTCAAGAAAACCAGATTCAAGAAAATCAGCTTCAAGAAAACCAGATTCACAATACCCATTACTGGACCATGCTAAACCCCCAATTTTTCAGAATTTTACCATAAACCAGATTCAAACTCTACAAAAATTAATCTTATGATTCTGTACTTTTTCTTTCTCACTCTAAAATCTCTATTTTATCTCTGCAGTTACAGGAATCAAAGGAAGATCATCACAATCGTCCATCTACTTCATCATCATCATTAGTCATGGCTGAACCTGAAGAAAATTCTCCGATCAAACAAGTAGCATTAACAGTACCCACAACAGATGATCCAACTTTACTAGTGTAACATTTAGAATGTGGGTTTTGGGTACTCTGTCTTGTGTTCTTCTCTCATTCTTGAACTAATTCTTTTGGTACAGAAATGAACCATTAACAATTANTTGGGGGGGAAAAGACAATTTGCTCAAAAAAATTTGACAAACAAGTGATATGGCAAGATCAAATAACATTAATACTCTTAAACTTTTACTAATCACTTGTTTGTCAAATTTTTTTGTGCATTTAGCATTATTCTTCAGAGGGGATGGATCCACGAAAACGAGCAATTTTATTCTATGTAAACATTTTTTTTATCAAATTATTCTAAGCCAGTACCTCAAACTAAAATCTCCATGAAGAGAAGAGAGAGAACAACAGTGAGAGAATAGAGAGAGAGACGAGAGAGGAGAGAGAAAATACCTCTGTTAATGGAGGTTGAAGTTGCAGAGGACGAAAGTTCTATTTTTTTTCTCTTCAAAATGAAACCCGATTTCAAAAGTAGCCAAATCCCGATAATCCCGCAAGTTATTTTTTATTTATTTAAACAAGTATTTTTTATTTCTGATTTTAATGAAAAACTCATTTCTCATTAAAAAAAAATGAATTCTAGAATTGTTACCAAACAATCAAATTAAATCAAATAACTGATTATGAGCCTCAGAAATGATTATGAGGGTCATAATCAATTAAAATAATTGTTACCTCTTAGAGCCCGTTTGCTAGTCTACACTGCTATAAACAACAAAACTCAGTAGCTTGGTAGATCATTTTTCATTATGGTTTTCATCTTAATCCCCGCGATTGTTCAAGCCCCTCACAGAAAAGCTCTAATTTGACGGCAAGAAATAAATAAAAAAATCATTGAGTTTTGGTGTGTATGTCTATCAGCCAAACTTTCATCATGGGCAAGGGGTTTAATTCATTTAACGTTCACAATTTGCCCCTTATTGAAATTCACCTTTGACAACAGAGATGGTTATTAAATTTAATTCATTTAACATTCACAATTTGCACAAACTGCAAACTTTGAACGGAATACATGTATATGAAATTATTTTAAAAAACGTTGATTCCATTTAAATCAATCTACACTACAGCGTGTAACAGAAGGCACTTCTCTACTAGTCTTTTTGATAAGGGATTTTGAGGAGAGATTTTGTAAGGACCAGATATTTGGTGGAAAAATCATGTTATATTTTTCCTCAAAATCTCTGGTCCCCACAAAATCCCTCAAAATCCCTTGTCCAAACATACTATAAGATTAGTTGGTTTTTTTAATCCTGCTAATCTGCAAAAGTGAATCAACACGATGAAATATCCATTACTTTCCTAAGTAGTCCAAAGTCTCCATTGGATCATGTAGGGTGGAACTTAAAAGGTCCCTTTGGGTTTGTCAATGTTCATGGTGAGAAAATGTACTCAATTGTAAGTCTGTGCTTGAGTTAGAGTAAGGTTGTATCCTTCGTGCAAACTCATACTTCATCGAAGATCAAAGAGAAAGCACGCCATCAGACTCAACTCACCACCGGAACTCACCACACGTTGGTAAGTTACCATGTTTATCATTAATAGGTGGTTAGAATGCATTAAGACTTAGCCACATAAGCTAGGATGAATGTAAAACTCTTTTTAGAAGCTTTT
>MVGT01002357.1:18076-56762 GCA_002174775.1 Macleaya cordata
TTATAATTGATTAAAAAAAATAGCATACTTAATTAATTAGGTGCCACATAGGCAAAGCAAAGAGTGATGTCACATAGAAAGTAAAGCACATTAGCATTGGAGATGTTCTAAACACATTAGAAGGCAAAAATTATTCACCTAAAAAATCAACTTGTGAAATATTTCCAAGTGGGTTTATGTGCTTAGTTTTGGGCGTAAAAGTGGGGGAAGAATATTCCAGGCCAGAGGGGTACATATGTCATTGTGATTTGTTTTTAAGGGTAAAATTGTACAAAGTAAAAATTAATAATAATAATAATAATAATAATAATAATAATAATAATAATAATAAGGATAATTTCTCCCTTCAAAAAAATAATAATAAGGATAATTTTAAAAAAATGTGATTCACCCCCTTTTAATTATACGTCGAAAATGTGATTCACCCCTTTTAAAAAATGTGATTCGGGTGTACTCAGTCAAGTTTCCAATCAGAATAAGCCCTTCCCTCCTTTGCTCGCTTACAACCCCCACAACCAAAGCATAAATTTTCACATCTCACTTCCCATTTTAGAATTGAAACACTAAAAAAGAGTTTAATTACCCCAAATTAATACCTTTCAATAATATGCGGGTTCATCCAAAATCAGATAAATCTAATCTAATTAAATCTGAAACAAGCCCTACGGACGGGTTCCTCTCAAATCCTTATAACAACCAGTAAATTTGGCTGAAGACATGATAATTACAACACTTTTAATAGTATAAGTAATTCTTATATCGACAACAACATAAATATGAAACGTCGTTCAGAAATGTGTTTGATATCCGATCCGCAACTCTCGTATTATTTCGGACTTCAATAACTAAGAATTAATCTCTTCAATATTTGCTATTTATGTCGATTGCCACGAGCTTTTCATCACTGCCTACAAATTAGCCTTTCTTGTATCCCATGTTCGTGTTCTTCCAATTTCTTCATCCATGGTAAAGAGAAGAATTAATCATTATTCTTCAGTTCACTCCAAAATCTCAATTTCTTGAATAGTTCTTAACTTTTGAATTTATTGAGAAAATAAAAAACTGGGAAAATGTTTAAAAATTGCCTCGCAATATGTGCATGTTAATGTTTAGTCTCGGCCTATTGGAAAAATTCCACTACCCTGTGCACAATATCAATGGAGAAAAATACCACAATCCACAATCCACAATAAGTGCTGAAAAATAAATCAAATAAATAAGATAACAAGACACTAAGAATTTTACGTGAAAAACTCCTTCAATGTTATAGGGTAAAAACCACAGGACCGAGTCCAGAAATCTTCTAGTATGATGATAATGGGGTTACAAAGTTCTCCCTAGAATAATAGGGATTTAATCATCAAGATGCACAAGTGCACTTGGTTAATGAATTTCTCACTAAAATGGTGGATAACACAAGTTCTTTACCCTTAAGTAGATTCCAATCAACAATAACAAAGAACAAAATTTCTCACCACCTAAGATTTGAACAAACCCTAGAAGTAACAACCACTTGAAGAGATGAACAAACCACGGAGATTTGCGGATGATCGTCGTCGCAAAACCACGCGCAAGAACACTTCCTTCTTCTTCTTCTTCTTCTTCTCCAAGCACTATGCACATAAGAGAATTTTTCTCTTTTTTTTCTCTCACGGCACTTTCTCTCTCTGACTCTCAATCTCTCTCCCTATTGCTGTTGTTCACCGAATGGGTTTGTTTTCTTAAGTCTCAAAAGAGACTTAGATTACCAAAATGCCCATTATTGTAAAGTGGGCTAAATAGTTGGTGGGCCCCCTTATATGGAGGGACGCCCCCAACAATCTCCCCCTCCCGACTTATGAGGATGGATCCACCATCCCTAAGCCTGCGATGCTACTGCAGTACTCATGTTTGCCTTTGGGTAATGCTTTTGTCATCATATCTGAACCATTGCCGTCAGTATGGACCTTCTCAATCTATAACACCTTCTCTTCAAGAACATCTTGAATCTACTGATATCTCACATTGATGTGCTTGGACTTGGAGTGGAAACTTGAATTCTTACTGAGATGAATGGTACTCTGACTATCATAGTGAACGACATATTTGTCTTGCTTCACACCAAGTTCTTCAAATAATCTCTTCATCCATAACATCTATTTGCAACATTCTGTAATTGCAATGTACTCTGCCTCTGTAGTAGATAAAGCTACACACTTCTGCAATTTTGATTGCCAGGACACAGCTCCCCCTGCAAAAGTAAACAAGTAACCTGATGTGGACTTCTGGGAGTCAACATCTCCTGCCATGTCTGCATCTGTGTAACCCTCTAATACTGGCTCTCCACCACCAAAGCACAAACAAGATTTAAAAGTACCTCTGAGATATCTTAAAATCCACTTTACTGCTCTCCAGTGTTCTTTGCTAGGATTGGCAAAAAATCTGCTAACCACCCTAACTGTAAACGCAATGTCCGGTCTTGTACATACCATGGCATACATCAAACTTCCTACTGCTGAAGCATAAGGGATCTTCTTCATATCTTCTTTCTCACTTTCACTTGTAGGACATTGATCACGAGTCAACTTGAAATGATTAGCAAGTGGACAACTCACTGGCTTTGCCTTGTCCATGTGGAATCTTTGAAGCACTCTCTCAATGTATTTTTCTTGTGATAGCCACAACTTCCCTGCTTTCCTATCACGAGTGATATGCATGCCTAGAATTTGTCTTGCTGGACCCAAGTCTTTCATAGTAAAAGACTTGCTCAGATCTTTCTTCAACCTGTCAATTTTAATAGTATCATGTCCAACAATCAACATATCATCAACATAAAGCAAAAGAATAATGTAATCACCATCAGAAAAGTTCTAAGTAAACATACAATGATCTAAAGCTGTTCTCTTGTACCCATGATCCTTCATAAAGGAGTCAAACTATTTGTACCACTGCCTAGGAGCTTGTTTCAACCCATATAGTCTCTTCTTCAGCTTGCAAACCATGTGTTCTTTGCCTTTGACTTCATAACCTTCTGGTTGCTCCATATACACATCCTCCTCTAAGTCTCCATGGAGGAAACCTGTCTTCACATCTAGTTGTTCAATCTCTAGGTTCATGCTTCCAGCCAACCCAAATACCACACGTATAGAGGGCATCTTTACCACTGGTGAGAAAATTTCATCAAAGTCAATACCTTTCTTTTGCCCAAATCCCTTCACAACTAACCGTGCCTTGTACCTTAGTTGTGAGCTCTTTTCTTCTGTCTTGATTTTGAAAATCCACTTGTTTTTTAAAACTTTCTTCTTTTCTGGCTTTTCAACCGACTCATATGTGTTGTTCTTATGCAGAGAATTCATTTCTTCTTGCATAGCTTCCAACCATTCATTTTTGTTAGGAACATCAAGAGCTTCTTCATAAGACTCTGGTTCACCCCCATCTGTAATCATCACATACTCATGTGGAAGATATTTCTTTGATGGTTGTTTTTCTCTGGTGGATCTTCTTAATTCAACTGGTGGTTCTTGAGGAGCTTGAAATCCTTGCAAACCATTATCTGCAGGAATATCTTCATGAGCTTCTTCTTCATGATTTTCTGCTTCTCCTGCATCACCCTCATTATCATCATGATGATATTGTACACCAGGAGGAACAATCGGATCCAAATCAATGAGATCATCACTATGAGGTTCATGCTTCTCAATTTTCTCAATGTCTTGAATAGTTTGATCTTCAAGAAAAACAACATCCCTGCTTTTTATAACTTTCTTGTCAACTGGATCCCATAATTTGTAACCAAATTTTTCATCTGCATAACTGAAGAAAATACACTGCTTGGCTTTGTCATCAAGTTTGGATCTCTGATCTTTAGGTATATGCACAAATGCCCTGCAACCAAACACCCTAAGGTGCCCATAATTAACATCTTTACCTGTCCATACTCTTTCAGCTACATCTCCATCCAACGATGCTGAAGGTGATAAATTGATGAGATAACATGCGGTGCGCATTGCTTCACCCCAAAAACTTCTTTGCAGCTTGGCATGTGAGAGCATACATCTGATTCTTTCAATGATGGTGCGATTCATCCTTTCTGCTACACCATTTTGTTGTGGAGTCTTAGGAACTGTCTGTTCATGCCTAATACCATGGCTTTCACAGTACTCTTGAAAGTCTCCAATGTATTCTCCCCCATTATCTGTGCGGATACACTTCAATAACTTTCATGTCTCTCTTTCCACCATGTTATGGAAAGTCTTGAACACCTCAAATACTTGATCTTTAGCCTTCAAAGCATATGCCCACACTTTTTTGGAAGCATCATCTATGAAAGTAACAAAATACAAAGCACCACTAATTGTTTTGACCTTCAAAGGTCCACAAACATCAGAATGAACAAGTTCTAAAATACAAGAATTTTTTTTAGATAAATTTTTATGAAAGGAAACTCTATGTTGCTTACCAACTAGACAATGAATGCAAGTGTTTAGAAGTGTACCTTTCATGTTGGGCAAGACTTTCCTTTTGGCGAGGATTTGAAGTCCCTTCTCACTCATGTGGCCAAGTCGTTTGTGCTATAAAACTGTAGAGGATTCCTTCTCAACAGTATTCAATTCACCCTTCAACAATTTGGTTTGAGTCTTGTACAAGGTGCAACACGTTTTTCCTCTTGCTACCACAATAGACCCCTTTGTAAGCTTCCACTGTCCACTGCCAAATTGATTATTGTACCCTTTCTCATCTAATTTTCCCATAGAAATTAGGTTCAAATGGAGATTTGGTACATGCCTCACATCTTTTAGGACTAACGTGTAACCAATATTGCTCTCAACTTTCACATCACCCATTCCTACAAATTTTGAAACACCACTATTTCTCATTCTGACAACACTAAAGTCACCTGTCTTGTAGGAGATAAAGAAATCCTTGTGAGGAGTGGCATGGTAAGAAGCACCTGTGTCTATCACCCAGTTTGTATCTTGACCTGTAGCACTTAAGCAAACATCTTCACAATTTGAGAATAAAATAAGCTCACCATCTGTTGCAACAACTGCAACCTCCTTACCTTGCTTTCCATCTCTGTTTCCCTTTTGTTGTTCTTGCTTAAGTATTCTGCACTCATTTCTGTAGTGACCCATTTTTCCACAATGGAAACACTTGACATCATTTCTTGTTTTGGATTTACTTCTTGACTTTTCACGGTAATGAGGTTTTCTGCTTTTACTTCTCCTCCGTTTCTCTGTAACAAGTGCCTCTGAATGAGATGGCTCTAATGATTTTCTTCTAGTTTCTTCATTTAACAAACTGCTTGTTACGAGGCTCATTGCTAATTCTCCATCAGAAGCAGAGTTGCTAAGAGATACCACCAATGTCTCCCAACTATCAGGTAAGGAATTTAAAAGAAGTAAAGCCTGCAACTTATCATCCAAAACCAATTTTATAGTAGCAAGTTAATTCACAATACTTTTCATTTAATTTAAGTGTTGTGCAATTGAAGTACCATCCTTGTAGGTTAATTTCTCAAGCTTCCGAAATAAGAAAGCTTGGTTTCCCGCAGTTTTTCGATCATACAACTCTTCAAATTTCTTCCAAAGTTCATAAGATATATTATCTTATGAAACATGATGAAAAACACATTCATCTAACCATTGTCGGATAAATCCTACAGTTTTTCGATTCAAAATTCTCCAATCTTCAGCACTCATTTTTTCTAGTTTAACACCGTCGTTTTCAATCGGTGAATAAAGATCCTTGCAATATAACAAGTCCTCCATTTTTGCTTTCCAAATCATATAGTTTTCCCCATTCAAATAAACCATACGATTAGTGTTTACATCAATGGTTAATTGCACAAGATAACTTGAACCAAAGGCTCTGATACCACTTTTGTTGGGAAAATCCCACTACCCTGTGAACAATATCAATGGAGAAAAATACCACAACCACAATCCACAATAAGTGCTGAAAAATAAATCAAATAAATAAGATAACAAGACACAAAGAATTTTACGTGGAAAACCCCTTCAATGTGAAGGGTAAAAATCACGGGACCGAGTCCAGAATCTTCCACTATGATGATAATGGGGTTACAAAGTTCTCCCTAGAACAATAGGGGATTTAATCATCAAGATGCACAAGTGCACTTGGTTAATGAATTTCTCACCAAAATGGTGGATAACACAAGTTCTTTACCCTAAGGTAGATTGCAATCAACAATAACAAAGAAGAGAATTTCTCACCACCTAGGATTTGAACAAACCCTAGAAGTAACAACCACTTGAAGAGATTAATAAACCACGGAGATTTGTGGATGACCGTCGTCGCAAAACCACGCACAAGAACACTTCCTTCTTCTTCTTCTTCTTCTTCTCCAAGCACTATGCACATAAGAGAATTTTTCTCTTTTTTTCTCTCACGGCACTCTCTCTCTGACTCTCAATCTCTCTCCATGTTGCTGTTGTTCACCGAATGGGTTAAAAACCCTAGTTTGTTTCCTTAAGTCTCAAAAGAGACTTAGATTACCAAAATGCCCATTATTGTAAAGTGGGCTAAATAGTTGGTGGCCCCCTCATATGGAGGGACGCCCCCAACACGGCCAACATAAATATGAATTATTCGCTCCGCAACTCTCGTATTACTTCTACTCGTATTACTTCTACTAATAACAAAGAATAACTAAGAATTGATCTCTCCAATATGTATTAGGTATGTCCATAGCCGCTACCTTCCAAATTATGGACGGGACTTTCATCACTGACTACAAATTAGCCCTTCTTGTATCCCATGTTTGTGTTCTTGCATTTTCTTCATCCATGGTAAAGAGAACTGTTCATCATTATTCTTCAGTTTACTCCAATATCTCAATTTCTTGAATAGTTTTTTAACTTTTGAATTCATTTAGATGAACTTGTCATATAAATTATCATAAATGAACTATTGATGAATTCCATGCTATATATACTATTTATGAGTTGTTTTGCCTCATGTACTATTTATGAGTTGTATAACAGAATTTCTCTACCTCTTGTACCTAAAAAAAACTACGGCAATTAAGTAGTGTTTGCTCACCCTTTGCTAGACAGACTACACCGCTACACAACTTGCTAGAACATTTTTCATTATGGGCTTAATGTGTAACCCTATGAGGGTTCAAGACTTCAGTCCCCTGATAGAGAAAAGAGGCCCGGCCCTTTTACAAAATAAATGCCAGATGCTTATGTGGCATAGTGGATCCCACTGCTACATAACTTGGAAAACCCCTCATAACACTTTTTGGGAGGAGAAAGGTGGTGAGTCCCACCCTGCTACATAAGTAGGGCTGCACACAGTTCGGTTTAGTTGGATTTTTTGTCAAACCCATAGCCAAATCATTAATTAATTTAGAAGGACCAAAACCATACCAAACCATGATAGTTTTTTTTTTTTAGAACCAAAACAACACTATCAGTTTTTTAGATTTTTTGGTTTTTTTTCATATTTCTGATTTTTTTAGGGGTTTTCTGTTTTTTTAACGGACAAATCATTCAAAACTAAAGTTTAACTAGATTAAAAAAAATTAACATATGACTTTTTTCAATTGATCATTTAAACTTAAACTAAAACATGACATAATTAGAGCACTTGCATTATAAAAAATTAAAGTTCGTTTAAACTTAAAAAATAAAAAACTAATAATAACCAAATATTTATTTAAATTAAAACATGAAAAAAATGTCCAAGTGTTCGACCATCTTAAGTAATTATTAATTCTCTCTTTTTTTGTGAAAATTATTAAATTTAATATGAGAAGATCATCCTTACCAAAAATCATATCAATCAAAAATAATTATAAGGTAATTTATAGGCCATCCATTTTAATTATTACTTTTAAATTAAATCTCGATAGGGTTAAAAATTTTAGTACGATATGATTAGGGACGAAGTCATAAATTTTTTTAAGGAGAAAACCACAAAGTACAACAAATTTCTTTGGTGTGCCTAAAAGCTTGTGGGGTACGTGTTAAGAAATGAGTTGGTCAAATTCTAATTTTACAAAAAAAACTAAGGCACAATATACTAAAATATTAATAATTGGTGGGGCACTCAATTTCCTCATAGTATTAGATGTTGGAGTTTAAATTTTTTTTTTGGTGGGGCACACTCCCCAACAACGTGCAAGATAGCTCGTCCTCGAATATGATTTATTTTGTTTTTTTTATGACGATACATGGTGAAGTCTGTAAGTTCATCTTCATATCTTAGATATCTCTATATGGATCCCAACATATTTTCCATAACAATATTGTAGCAATTTTAATCATGGTATGTCCACAATTGAATTTTTCACAATAAAAATAATAATTATACAAAATAATAAATATATTATAAATAAATTAATAAATATGTATAAATTTGAGAGCACACAACACACATATATATTGCCTCATATAGGATACAAATTGACATAGATACATTGACTTATGAAATTATGATTATATTAAGCGCCTGACACCTTAATTCATATTTTCATAAGTTAGCATACATATTTATACATAATAATGCATGTGTATACTATATAGGTATGTGTACGAATTTTTTCTGATTTTTTTTGTTTGGTCTTTCGGTTCGGTGTTTTTGGTACGATTTCGATTTTTTTAGTTTTTTGAAAACATGAAACCAAAACCATACCATAAATATCGATTTTTGCGGTTTTTTAGTTTTTTGGGTTTTGAGTTTACGGTTTGTCGATATTTTTTCGGTTCGTACCGGTACGGACCAGATTTAAAACCGCACCATGTGCAGCCCTATACATAAGCATTTGGCACCCATTTTGTCAAATGGCCGGATCTTTATTGTTATTGAAATTCCCTATCTGACAACCAAGATGACAACATCTATTACCTCAGCTCAACAATATAGAACTTTAATATGCACAAGTCACTGCAATCTTCGAACAGTAATGAGATACATTTGAACTTATTATCAAAAACGTTGGTTCACTTCCATCGACACCGATCTGCCCACAAAACAACAGACGAGACTTCTCTAAGATTTGTTGGTTACTTGGTTTTTCTAACCTGCTTAAGTAATCAACAGGATGACATATCCATTCCTTTTCCAACTAGTACAAACTACAAAGTCGAGTTGAATATAGCCAACTCGATAAATAACCTCTATACAATGGGAAACAAAAAAAGAAACAACTAATTAATCGCAATCGAAAAAGCATCGACGAATAAAATAAAAAAAAGTAGTAAAGAGAAAAAAAAAAAAAAAAACTCATCAAAGAAATGTACTGTCCCTTTTTCAATCTTCTTCTTCTTGTAAGCAGTAGGAAGGACAGTTTGGAGTTTAAACAAATACTTCTCTTCAGTTAATCTGTGCCCCAAAGCCAAAAATTTATCAGCTCACAAGTTGCATCAAATTAATCAACTTTAAAAGGACAGCATTCAAAAATCAACTGTGCCAAAAACAAAAACAAAAAAGCGACATCAGAATATCTTGTCTTACATGAGAATCTTAACTACCACTTGTCTTTGCCTTGCAGAACTAACCCACTATTAAAAAACATTACATTTAACAAGAAATAAAACACAACTAACAAGTTATACTCAAAATGATGAATGGAAGAACTAAAACAATAAACTTCTAAACTAACCACCACAGAAGTGTGTTTCTTTTTTTTTTCTAAATTCAGAGAACAAAGCACCGAAAAAGCATAAACTTGTTTTTGCATCTTTACTTCAGAAATGTAACATAGCTTACAGACCATCAAAGCATCTATGAACTGTGATTTCTATGCCCATCATACTGATGATTCATTCCATTTATATATTTAACATGCACTACCTGCAATTTATGTGGTGAAGCTACTTATGACGATCATTACACTAAAAGCGATATAAATGATTGTGTGCTCTATGCATTGGTCACAAAAGCAAGTGTTTATTAACATACTATGAAAGTCATTAGAGAGGAACGATTATAATGTGTTTTATAGTGGTTGGTGCCGAGTGGTGCCAGAAATCATTCTATGAAAGACGTTCCACTGTTCAAAATCTGCTGCTGTAAAATATGCAAAAGGTTCCTCTCTAATGACTTTCATAGTATCTCATAGAAAGTCTCATACACCGGCCAATCACATTGAATCCACAAAAGCATGTTTTAAGTGTTCAGATGACTGCCAATGAAATAACATAGATTGGAGGAACACATATCCTGAAGTGCAATAAGCTCAAGCTGAACAACTAACTAATTGAGCTTAAATAGAAGGAATTGAAATTGACATGATTAGCCAACATCCCTTCAAAATAAACATAAATATCTGACATAGTTACATCTAAAGTGTTTTTTGCATATGCAAGTCCAATGTCACATTTAAAGTTTTGAAATTGATAACATTAAATTGGATCGAATTGGGTCATGAGTTTGTTTATTGGATCGAATTAGGTGTAAAGTGACTTTGTGTGTATTGAGAAATTTCCATCTCGGTTTGAGGCAGCTTAATGGAGTTGCACATTTTCAACGTTGCAAAAGAAGTCCAAGTCATTAATTCAAACATAGATTTGTTTATTCTCTTCTACTGGGTTGAAATGGTGCCACTCGTATTTAAGAGTTCCTTGCTAGCATTGCTCATGCATGTAGTATGAGGATGCTAGCAAAGCACCACCCCAACAGTACTCTATATAGCTGCTAGTCCTCAATAAAGATGATGAATATTCATCTAATAACAAATTCACAGGATTTCACAAAATGCATGAAAAACAAAGGCACCAGAAGTCCTGAGTAACTCCAATAAATGTCAGGAACCTAGGATGACATAACAATTTGGATTCAGCATTTAAAGAATGATCATTGAGAGGTTAACTAACCAGAAGGCAAGATATGGAAGACTAAAATACTTAAAGGTTCAACATCCAAACTTGTTCCATACATAAATAACCAGGGAAATACAAAGAAACATATACACATACACCGACCAAATTTTAGAGCATTAATCTAAGAAGCTCGTTAATACTCAAAAATGATTTGCAGTTCCATGGTTATAAGAAGTATACAAGAAAGAATAGAAAGAGAAATGAATGAAAAAAGATAGAAGGAAATTCCTGTACCACTACCAGAAGGATGATATATTATCAACTATCTCTCGGATTTAATCAGCTCTTCAACAGAATTTTTGTACTTGGCAATTAGATCCCTGCCATGAACAATCAATGGTTTTTAGCGAAAATGGTGAATGATTAAAAGAAACAACATCTCTAAAAAGTAGCACAGACCTCCGTTGATTTAGTAGATGATCGGTCTCCTCCAGCTTACGCCTTTGTCCCTCAACTGTCTGTGATAAATATCAAAGAGAGTCCAAACAACAGACAATTCCAACTGAGGTTACATTTAGAGTCAATGATTAAAATCAATTTGAGGCCAAACCCATTACTCAATTCCAACTAAGACATATTTTGTACAATTATTAGTCACAATTAAACTACAAATGCGACGAATTAAATGAGTTAACCGCACTGGGTATCACAACCCAACCCAATTCAATTACTAATCTGTCACCAATCAGACTTAAATAGAATGGTTGTAGGACTTTGAGGATATTGATGTACAAGGATATCAAACACAGAAAATTATTTACTACAATAAACAAGGTTATTATTATGTATTAACTAACTCACTACAGCCTTTGTGTTAATCGATCCTGCTATAGAGTTCAATAGTTGTTGGCATTTCTCGAAATTGTTCGTCAATTCATTAACCTATCCAAAAAAATAAAAAGAAACTATCAACAAAATTCTGAACTAGATCAACAAGAAAATGCCATTATTAAAAACAAATTGTATAACTTAAGTTGGTTCAAAGGGTAAAAATAAAATATGCTAACCAACACATCGGAATGTTGATCACGAGTTCCATTCTCAATCGCATCCGCTAAATTCTCCACCAACTGATCAAAAAATAAATAAAACCCATAACAAGGATCGAAATTACATCATAATTAACAAAACAAAAACTTAAATTAAAAACAAAATCGGAAACCCTAGTTACCAAATATGATAAGAGCTTCAAAATCTACAAATTATGTAAAGTTAGGGTTTTATTGCTGTTGTAAAGAAATCGCGGATATATAAGATATATACATACATGTAAGAGATGGAAATGAGAAGCCAAAGATGGGTGGTGATGATTCTGTTGCTGTTGTTGTTGTAGTTGTTGTGGATGATGATGGCGTTGTTGCTGTTGTTGTTGTTGCTGTTGAAGGTGATGATGATGTTGTGGTTGTTGTTGATGGTGATGGAGAAAACGGTCTTGATTTGATGATGTAGGTGTGATATTGTGAGATTGGGTATTCGGAATCGATACCCAACTTCCTCCTGATGAGTAAGGGTTCTCCATTAAAATTCGCCTCTTTCAGTCCCCACGGTAGCTCTTGTTAAATTTACGGGAGTGACAAAATTCTCCTCTTTTGAGCTTTTTATGTATTTTTCAATGGAAAATGATATTTGGACCTATTCTATTGGGTTTAATTGATATGAATCCACTTGCATTGTATCCAAGGGCTGAAATTTGGTGATGGTGTTCATCACACCTCATAGATCATTCTTACAAAAAAGTTACCCATTCTATTATTCTTAATCCTATCAAAATTTAATTGGAAGTCCTAAGCCTTTGGATACCATCCAAGTGGATCCTTCATCAATTCGGTTTTAGTTTTGTCTTAAACCGAATTTAGTCTCAATAGCACCACCGTTTTCAATCTATTATTTGTAGTGCAGCGAGAAGAGCAGCAAATAATATGGTTCGACCTGCCAGCTCTATCTTAACTAGACCCACTAGCTAAATAAGTTGAGGTAGAGTTGGCGGGTGGAGTTATATTGCCAACTCTTGTGTTTTAATAGAAAAATGTTAAACTAATTAGATTAGAGATTAAAAAAAAGTTGTTATTGACATCTAAATATGGGATAAGGGCAACGAAGATACCATTGGGGCTATCCTTATTTGTTAAAAACCCATTGACCAAACTTAAACTCAACCCCAAAATAAAATTGTAATTTTTAAAAATAAGTAATTGTTTATGTTCACACTTGCGGGATCGAACTTTTATAATTTGTTCGACTCGTTAAGTGTGAACATTTTATATTGTTCACATCATGGTAAGCGAACATTCCTAAACTGTTCTACCCAATAATTGTGACATTTTCTATCGTTAACATCCTCAAAAGAGAACATTTCTGAACTATTCAAGCCATCTAGTGTCACACATTTTCTATTGTTCACATTTTTGTAAGTGATCATTTTTTAAATGTTCAACCCATAAAGTGTGAACATTTTATAATGTTCACACCATTTTATGCAAACAATATAAATTGTTTGCACTGTTAGGAGTGAACATGTCACGAATTTGGATTGGGTTTTCTTCGATCGAACTCGAAAAATTTGAAAAAAAGTACAAAGATTGGTTCATATTACCGAAAAATGATTTGTTTGAGCTTCTTCTGGGGGAGCAGTGGAACCAATACCCTCTCTGAAAGTTTTATTGAGCACAACTCCATTGATGGGTTTACTTCCAAGAACTCATCGTCTTACATTCTCACGACCTCTGATGACTAGAAAATAATATTTGACGAAAGAGAGCCGAACAAAATTCGATTTTACCGTTAGAGGTTGTTAGGGTTTCAAGGTGGGGAACAAAAGGTCAAACAATTATTTGTTTAATGAGCTTAATGGAACCTTATCTATATGTTATTTTTAAAAAGTCAACTGAAAAGACTAATTTTGACCATGTTTGACATTTGCCCTTATCTCATATTGAGATGTCAATAGCAACCTCTAACAAGAAAGGGTAAATTTAACTTAACCCCTTAGAATTAATGGCTAATTCAACTTTGCCCCCTTAAAGATGTGAAATTAAACTTTTCCCCCCGATTTTATAGTTTTCTATTACTTGGCCATCCAATGGTGCACATAAGTTTTGCACGTGGTGGTAAAGCCTGTGCAAATATGCAAAAAAAGATGAAAGTTGAGAGTTGCATAATTACATTTTAGCCTATGAGGGGGATGAGCCGGGAAAATTTGGCCTAGGTGGGGGGGTAGGGTTGGACAACGCCTGATATTAAATAGTGTCTAGGATGCCCTTCCAAAGAATTGGTCGGCATGCTCCTTGAGCGGGGATCCTTTGCACCGTCTCATATATAGATATATAAATCGGATTTTGACAAAATTTATATTTTTATAAAGCATTTTTCAAGATCTTCAAAATCAGATCAAACAAAAATATCAAATTAAAAGAAATAATGTTGCGAGAATGCAATTATAATATATAAGTTATAGTTTGCAGACATCGTTAATTGGTTTTTTTTTTTTGAAAACTTGCATAAATTTGTAGAATGCAAATTATAGTTTGCATACAATTTTAGTTTTTTTAGCTTCATAAATGGGTTTTTCTAAAATTTTTTTTTTTGGATTTAGTATTCATGTCTGATCTTATTTTAAAGATTTTAGAAAATACTTTGCAACGGTATAAAATTTGTTTAAATCCAATTTATATTTAAGTGTACCGCCTTTATTCATTAGAAGGTTTTTCTTTATTTTTACACCGTGCTAACGTGCACCAAGGAATATGCGTACATAATATAAAAAAAAAGTTTGTCATTTCCTTACTTTTTTTTCCAATGTAAGAATACCTTGTTGGGGTTTATGCCCTAAAATAATTTAAATTGATAACATTGATAAATTATATTTATTAATAAGCATGATACTATATTATTACTTTATTCATATGATGGATTAAGTGTTGTTCACAAGATGATGTTGTAAGTAAATTATTAGGCATCAAAATTTGGATATTTGCGGACGAAGGAAAAAAGGAAATATTGTTTGTCAAAAAAAAAAACCTGCGGTATTTGTATGAAGTGTTCATACATGGAGAGATGTAATTTACTGGTTCCTCATATTCTTGTATAGTTCATAGTCAGTGATGAATCTGAACAATTCATCTGATAAGACTATAACACATTAGACTTCTATATTATAGGGTGATGTATCTCCATCACCGGAGTGGCGACTCTAAGTCAGTGTGTTGGTGTATTAGGATTACACTGAACAGGTCAGACAGAATACTTTTTATATTATTGTTAGCATATAAAAAGATTCTGTAAAACTTGTTGATTGCAAATGTCCTAAATCTTGAGAGCAGAGTATACCCTACAAGTTGGTTTCTACTCACTTTGATCTACCAAACAGTAAGGTCAGACAANCAAGATCTTCGATCAAATAAAAATATCAAATTAAAAGAAATAACGTTGCGAGAATGCAATTATAATATATAAGTTATAGTTTGCATACATCGTTAATTGGTTTTTTTTTTTTTTTGAAAACTTGCATAAATTTATAGTATGCAAATTATAATTTGCATACAATTTTAAAGATCTTAGAAAATACTTTGCAATGGCATAAAATTTGTTCAAATCCAATTTATATTTAAGTGTACCGCCTTTATTCATTAGAAGATTTTTCTTTATTTTTACATCATGCTGACGTGTACCAAAGAATATACGTACGTAATGTAAAAAAAAAATGTCATTTCCTTACTTTTTTTTTTTCCAATGCAAGAATACCTCACATTTTCTGTTTCCAAATTAGTATTGTTCAAAAAACTTTTACCATGATCAAATGGGGAGTACATAATTTTGGTTTCTTAGTAACCGAGTGGATAATCAATACACAAACAACACACTATTTATATTTTTTTATTATTTAAGTATTTTTTTTATTATCCTTGCAAATGATGAACACGTGTTTAAAAAAAAGACTAAACATCATTTTCTAATAAAAAAGACTAAACTGTCAAAAAAAAAAAACCAACATAAGAGATACAAAAGCAAAATAACGGATCAAACAGTCAATATACTTTTCAAAAATGAATATTTGGTCGATTTCTCATAAAAAACAACCACCAATAATAAATTTGTAAAAAGAGAAAAATAACCCACTGGCCAAATTTGAGTCTCAACCTTTGATCTTGAAATTTGAGAACCCACTGGTCAAATTGGTGAAAATCTGCGTAGAGAATTGAAAAACCAATCAATCATTAATTGTGAAATTAGTTTAGGCAAAAAATAAAAAAGGAAACAACCAAATTACGTCCATTATGGTGTTGAAGAAAACAAACGCCTTGCATTGTACTCTTTAGATGATTCCTAGGATGAGGTGGCAAATTTTACTTTTTAACTTTACAAAGTTTGAAACAACTTTACACAACGCTTATTTCACCACCTCATCGGGGTCATCCAAAGAATACATATAACATTATCCCACTTCAAATAAGGCCCACACCAAATCCGTTGATTTTCATGTATTATTCTTTTTTGGAAATTATATTGTTCAATAAGGCAACTTGTAGATGAAGAATAGTGAAAATGAGCAGAAACTTAATGATTGCAGTGAACTCCTGTTGGCGGAGATCACTAAAAACAACAAACTCAAGAGGGATGAAAACAACATCATCAAGGAGTGTAATGGACACTGGACGATTGAGAAGTAGTAGTATGCAAGTAAGTACGTTGGGAGGGAGGTTTTAAATAGATTTCTAACTTATAACGGCTGCATTAATAATTGGCCCTGTCCATGTTCATGTCCATGTCCTTGTCCCGCTTCATAAATAATTGGTAATAACCCTCGATAACTTACTTTTAAAAAATGTCTGATTGGCCAATAATTGCAAAGGAAATCTTAAAAACAAAAAAATTGGCCAGTTTGAAATAAGAATTTTGAATGTTTCCTCCAAAGTNTTAAATAAAAAAGACTAAACTGTCAAAAAAAAAACCAACATAAGAGATTTTAGACAAAAGAAAAATAACTAGGATCAAACCGTCAATATACTTCTCAAAAATGAGTATTTGGTCGATTTCTCATAAAAAATAACCACCAATTATAAATTTGTAAAAAGAGAAAAATAATCCACTGGCCAAATTTGAGTCTCAACCTTTGATCTTGAAATCTGAAAACCCACTGGCCAAATTTGTGAAAATCTGCGTAGAGAATTGAAAAAACAATCAGTCATTAATTGTGAAATTAGTGTTAGGCAAAAAAAAAAGGAAACAACCAAATCACATCCATTATGGTGTTGAAGAAAACAAAGGCCTTGCATAGTACTTCAAACGACAATGCTACTTGTACTCTTTGGATGATTCCCAAGATGAAGTGGCAAAATTTACTTTTAACTTTAAAGAGTTTGAAATAACTTTACACAAAGCTGATTTCGCCACCTCATCCTAAGAGTCCTCCAAAGAATACATATAACATTATCCTATTTCAAATAAGGCCCACACCAAATCCGTTGATTTTCATGTATTTTTCTTTTTTGGAAATTATATTGTTCAATAAGGCAACTTGTAGATGAAGAATAGTGAAAATCAGCAGAAAATGATTGCAGTGAGCTCCTGCTGGCGAAGATCACTAAAAACAACAAACTCAAGAGGGATGAAAACAACATCATCAAAGAGTGTAATGGACATTGGACGATTGGGAAGTAGTAGTATGCAAGGAAGTACGTTGGGACTTGGGAGGGAGGTTTTAAATAGATTTCTAACTTGTAACGGCTGCATTAATAATTGGCCCTGTCCATGTCCTTGTCCCGCTTCATAAATAATTGGTAATAACCCTCGATAATTTACTTTTAAAAAAATGTCTGATTGGCCAATAATTGCAAAGGAAATCTTAAAAACAAAAAAATTGGCCAGTTTGAAATAAGAATTTTGAATGTTTCCTCCAAAGTTTTGAGGTCATTGCTATATTAATTATTGTATATAACTTTCTTTAATCAATAAAATGTTGGGGTGGTGGCTGCCACATAGGACTTGCCTGTCCAATAGATGTCAGAATTGAGATGCAGGCTTTTATCTACTTGGCAGTTGAATACGGGCAGAGATTTTTCCCTAGGAATAGATTTTGGTAACGTTCATACCATATGAACCATGAGATAGTTGCAGCGGTGGAAGGCCAATCCAAAGCCAGGAAACAGAAAACAGCTAGTTAGGGGCTGAAAACCTATACTGATAAAGGAGGTATCGTCTGCAGTAGCAATCCTACGGTAACGAGACAATGAGAACGACACAGCCCTAGCAAATGGGTAATCTAGAATGATATGTTTCGAGGTTTCAACAGCTGAGTGACAAATTGAACAAGTAGTGGAGCCATCGTGCAGAAAGTAAGGAAGCTTTTCCTCTGTTGGAAAAATGTTAGTCTCTTTCTCGGCAATGGTGGAGGTGGAAGCGGTGGGGATGGTGATGGCTTTAGGGTTGGGGTGTAAAACAAACAATAAAAGGATTTCGGATTTGTAAAAAAAAAATAATAATTATTATTATTTTATTATTAAATAGTGAGGATGGCTCATAGCAAAAAAAAAAAATCAAATGTGGGTCAACAACAAATTTGACCACCACCAAAAACACCTAGGATGGCTCATAGTGAAACCTAGGATGCTCTTTATCATCAATCTTTTTTTTTTGCCACTAATCAGTGTAGGCCCACATAAAATACTCTTTCTTTTTTACCACTACCTAGTGGTAGTAAGAAGCAAACCTCTAAAGGGCTCCAAACACATTGACAGTAAGTTATTGAAAACCACTTACTCCCACTTCATGGATTGGAAGCCCAAAAATAAAGGTTTCTCACTAATTGTCACTAATTAGTGATAGAAACAAAGAACATTTTTTTTGTAGGTCTGCCACCAATAGATGGAAAGAAAATCAACAGATTTCACATCAATCAAAATAAGAAAGATTTTGAATGAGGGAGGGGGGCCTGGGGAATTGGTTACCTTTGTATAAAAGGAACAATTTGGGATAACAAATTCCCAGAGTTGTAACTGAGCACCAAAATGCTTCACTCCATATCCTAAGCAGGAACATAAGACTCCAGAATCAATTGTGCCGGCGAAGGGGAGTTGATTTCAACAATCAGGTACGTAAACTTCCACTGCTTGTCGACCTTGTCTTTGAACATCTCACAGAAAACCTTTCCAAATCCATGGGGTCCACGTATGTAGAAGCTAACCTGCATAGGAATTCAATGGAAAATAACTCAAGGCTGTTAGTTCTACTAAGAGGACTGCATGAAATAGGAAAGATCAAAATTCTGAACAAAATGTTCCTAAAATTTTCTAATAGGATGTTACCTCAACCCGCTCAATGCCATCTTCGTCAGTCCACGTCTTGTTAGGAATCCGTTGGCGAGCAGCCCGGTTTCTACTTTCCTGACCATAACCCGTAATGGGAGAACCAATTCTCACTTTGACCTATAGGTGCAACAACATGATTGTGAAATGATTATTGTTCCAGAAGATATGAAAATGATCCATTATTTCATTTTGAATAGACTATAACTACTGTATGGGATGAAATAGCCTCATAGAAGACACAAATGCAAGGCGCAGACCCAGTGAGCAATTGATCCACCAATGGGATCTCTGAGATCTAAAAATCAACTCCAGTTTGTTTGGATCATTCACTAAATTCCGATTTGATAGTAAAAAAGAATAGGTGTCTCCATGGCTATGAACAATGAGATGGGCAGATTTTGTGCCAAAGAGCTCGACATACGAAATGGTGATTCGACATCTCAGAATAACATGTCAGTTTTATAGTGCAACTATTGAGCGAACAAACGGTACCCATAGGATAGACCCAATAACAACAGTCGACGATAGTGGTAGAAAATGCATAGATGCAGAGAAGTGGGGAACCGCCTCTTCGTTGATCATATATGAAAGATTTCCAAAATAACAAAAAAGGAAAGTCTGAAAGGTTTATCCAAAAATCTAACCAACCAGATGTGGAAACCATCGGATCTTTGGAACTGCCTTGACACAAAGCAAGCAAAGTAAGCGATGCCTATTCTTTTATGGTTATATTTAGTATTACTCTATTTACTCCTATAAACTTAAAAAAGAATTCAAGCAAAAGTATTGTCCTTCAATTTACCTGACTGTCATTCTGAACCCTATCCAGAGCCTTCCCAAAAATTTTGTACCTAAAATGGGTTTCACCTTTGGGTTAAAAGGTTATAACTTATAACAATGAATGTTGTTTAAATGTTGAATTATAAATATTACTCTTTGGGTTGAAAGATTAGCTCCTTGAAAACAGCATATCCTGCAGCAGCTGCAATACCAAGCCCTGCAAGAATGATAACACTGTAGGAAGCCCCTTCTGTAAATGTCACTGGTTTCTCTGGAATATTATATGTGGGAGCATCAAAGGGATCATCAACTGTGGATATGTCTTTTCTTTGCTGCAGCATGAACGACAAGATAACAAAAGATATTTCCTCGATTAGGAGTTGACTGGATCATCCAGATTAATGGGCACGTTTCGTACTTGCAAACTTTTCATAGCAAATTTACATAAATGGAGATATTGACCAAGAAGCTGGTGCGTGCATGTACTGCAGCATGTTTATGATTGAATGAAAGTATATAATGTGGAATTAAGTACATAAAAATACAAGTTCTCAGTTTGAACATTCAAACCTCCTGTCGATTTCGTCCTGACTGAGAAGCTGAACTGGATGCAAGGCATCTAACAAAACAAGGAAGAATGTAATGTCTTCCATAGTATTTATTGAGTTGATGAGGGGTCAACAGAGAAACTGTACACTCTCTAGTTTGCCATCCTCTGAACGAAATATGGGTTCCTGCGAAACATCATTGCAAATTAATATATTATAGTTCATCTGATTGATATGTTACCATCTTTCAAGAGAAATTTCTCCAAGAAAATTAAGAAAAAAGGCTGAATCAACATCATTCATATTTTTAGACAGAAAGACAATCATTTGTATTAATGTTCCTCTCTCTTTGTCCACGGTGCAATCTATGTTTTCTGCGAGAGGCGAGGTGAGGCGATGGCCTCGTCGCCTCGACTAGGCGTCGCACGGGAACAAGCCTCCCTAAAAATTTCCCTGATTTTTCCTACATCTTTTATTTAGTGATTTATGACTTATATATGCATAAATAACAATAAAACATGTTAAACAAGATGGATTAACAGAGCAATGGAGCACACAAGCTAAAAAATCCCATTATTTAGTGATTTACTGTTGTGACTCCGGCTAGCTGTAACTCCGGCCAGCCAGCAGAGACGAGAGGAAGAAGATGAAGCAGCAGGGCAGCAGCAGTGGGAAGAAAAGAAAAAAAAAAAAGGAAAGAAAAGGAAGAGGAAACCCTAGCTTCCCTTCCTCTTTTTTCCCCATCTTCTAACATCGATTTCTCTTTCCTATCGATCCCAATCCCTTTCCTTTAACTTAAAATTTGTTTTTAAACAACCCAAAAAACATTTTAAACGAAAAAACACCACCAATTATTGTTGCTTACAAAAAACCACCCAAGGGATTTGGGGTACCACACCTTGGATCTGGGGCGACCGCCTCCTTGGACCCCTGGGCGACCCAAGGCGGTCGCCTAGGCGTGCCTAGGCGAAGAAAGCGTGCACCTGAGGAAAAATGGGATATGTGATGCGATAATCTCTAATTCGCCTCGCCTAGGCGCGCCTAGGCGACGCCTTTGACAACATAGGGTGCAATGAACATGTCTCCCGCTATTGCTAATGGAAAATCACTTCTAAAAAGATTCAAGTAGGGCCCAATAGAAGTTAACTTGTTAAATGTTGGCCCAATTAAGCACCCAAAACCCCCCATCTCCCATTTACAAACTTCACATTTGAACCATTGTTCAGCACTTCAGCCACATGTTTTCAATTGGAAAAAGAAATGCCACTCAAAACATCTATGATAAAATTCAAGATAGCAGAATAATTTGATTTGTAGCCTGGGATAGTTTTCTGAGACAGTTTGCTAGACTTACCTACCCAATACCGATTCAAGCAAATAAGGGGATCTTGTAGCTTGCTAGAAATCAAGTAATCTTATATGTCCAACAGCATGAGCTCTAATGTCTTTCTTGGGTAGCAAAAATGTCCTCACCCTCACCATCATCCAGATGGCACCACCTAATGTCTGTCAACCAAAAATTGGTCACCAAGAAAATCCAACCTAACCATCAATTACAGCCAAATTTTATTTTAGGTAATCTAAAAGGACGGACTTATGACCATCAATTAGTGGGTGTCAATCACTCTCACATGGCATCATATACTTGGCAAAGGTGGGTTGAGGTGTGGATGTCCTCACCCAAGTATTACCTTCTATAAATAAAACTAATAATAGCTAAAACACATCTACTAGCAATGAAAGCTACATTACTTATGGAGATCCCGAAGAAACTAAACTTTCGACAATGTATTATCGAGGAATCAATAGACATGATAGTTATTGCCTATTGGCATTACAAAAATATAATAATTTAAGAGAAATTGTAAACCTCACCTTCAAGACTCGATACATCCTGCAATATATAAAAGAAGAGAAGCAATTATTCCATAGTTCCCTCTTTGGTGATGTAAAAGAGAATGATAATAAAGTCAAAGCAAATAAAAGTTTGTTTCTCCACCTTTTTCATCCATTTGGCATTAGCAGAAATCCTGCTCACACTACTTGACTTAAGTGACACCTACAATTGAGTTGTCATAAAACAACTTACAAATTATCAAGTCTAGTCAGACCATTAGAAATCAGTACATCATTAAATCTAGTACCAAAGGATTAGTTTTTTATTATATTTTTTAAGAGAATTTTACTTAATAATCGTTAAACCATAGTACCTTACCTTGAGTATTTACCAGTTCTCCAGGGAATCATGCTGGTCTAGTAAAAACAATTAGGGGGTCTCAAATAATCATTTTTAAAGTCTTATGTACCATGTTTGTGACAATAAAAAGTAAGGTTCAACCGTAGCAAAGAGAAATTGTCATTCTTCTTGCCACAACCCTTCTTCGTACCTTCAGACTAGTATTTACCAGTCCTCCAGGGAAACATGCTGGTCTAGTAGAAACAATTAGGGGGGGTCTCAAATAGTCCTTTTTAAAGTCTTATGTGCCATATATGTGGAAATAAAAAGTAAGGTAATTGTGGAGTCGGTTTTTCTAAATAAACACATCCATGTCTTTGTATGAGTGGCAGTTAAATCTATCAGAAATGGTAAAGACATCTACTTAAGTATTTAGAGGTTGTTTCTAAAGAAAAATAAATAAATAATGTTGATGACATCAAAAGAAAAAAATAATAATTTGTTAGTTCAATCTGTTATGATTTAGAAATGCAACTTGAGATTTTAGGACATACTCAGAATGCTCATTGGATGACAGATGTATGCAAAACGCAAAAGGGGAATAAATGGGGGTAACAAAAAAGAAAAACATAATTTAGTTAATAAAGATTACTTCTTACTTCTATCTGTAATTGCTTAAGTAACTATAGTGAATGTAATGAAGATCACAAACTTCAAAAACCTAATTATAATGGTGGCATGAGCAGAATGCTGAGAAGGCCTAGTCTAAAAATAGGTTCGGGTGAAAGATGAGCTAATGAGGTAACTCGTAACTATCTTAAGTTCTATTCATTTTAGATCCAAGAACATAAGAACTTTCTAGTTTAGTGTTGTCTTTCTTTGCTCTTTTCTCCTTCTACACAAATACATGAGATGTTCCAAGTCAAAGTTTCAAAAAACCCTAATGGACCTTCTTTTATTAATCTTACATTGACTTTTTCAAATTACAAACATTGTTTCAGACTTCAATACTTGGTTTAAAGGTACTTAAAAGGAGATTACCCTTACAGAGAGACAGGTCGGAAAATCTAACTTGAAACTCATTAGCATTTGAGTCCAACAACCCTATAAGTATCAAAATAACAACCAAGCATTATTCTATTATTAGTTGTTTGGCTTCTAATGTATCCCTCAAACGAACAGCATTTGTGTTTAAAGATCGCTTTCACTTATGATAATTGCCTGGATCCTGAATGTATTTTTTAGATTAGTAAAGAGCTCAAGTCCTTGCACATAATTACACAGGAAGTTTTCGAAACCAATTGTTAATGTTAAAACCTATCTATTTATGATAATTTACAAATGAATATGCATCTCTTACATATTTGAGGCACGTCTTAGGTTTAACTTAGAAATTAAGGAGGAAACAAAGAAGCTCAATCCTTATCTTTTAGTAAGGGATGGTAGTCATGCTGTATTGTACACGATAGGCTTTAATTCATTAAGACAGGTGAAATCATTTTGGATTTCCTGTGTCTGTATCCAGATGTCTCATTTCTGAGTGAAGAACTGGACAACATATAAGCTACTTGCTATTTTTTTCTTCAATGAATGCTCTTCCCTTTATAAACTTTACTCTTCTCTTGCCTTTATTGAGGGTGAACACAGGAACGAGTTTGTCATTCAACTGAATACCAGTGCTTTCGAGTCCGACTGTTTTATCCGTGGAGGTGAGTCCCGGCAACCTGTGATGTAGTAACCTAGATTCTCTTGCTAAGCAGGATTATCAAAATATATAAATATACAATATCTATACATGTGTCTCTAAGTTGAAATCTATAAGTTTTAGAGCTCAATTTAATTGCATAGATTTGAATTGCATATCTACATTGAGTGTTTCTGCTTAATACATCTAAGACACAGTTATTGTTTATCTATTTATATTAATTAACATAACACAGTTGAAGAATTTATGTTTATCTGTTTATATTGGTTACTTTCGAGATATTACACACATATTCCACTAAAATTAATTAAAATGACAACATACAACAAATAAAGAATTTAGAGAAAATTCCTACTAGTAGCAATGGCAAAGATTCAGTACCTGCGCAGCTATTCGTACATCGACTGCATTCTTTCCGACTGCGTGGGATGAAAAAACAGCCGGAATTTCATAACAATTTGACTCTTTAAGTGCAAATTTGGCTGGAGAATTGAATTCCTTTTGGGATTTCAAAAGAGCACACAATCTATTCTTGATCAAACTTCCAGATCCTCCTAATTTATGCTTCACTCGATGCATCTTTGCCACTTATTTGCTAATTAAACAGATATTCTACACAATAACCAGCATGAACAATTAAGCCAAAGAAATTTGATAAAATCCTATAGGACAAGGTTTTTTTGGAGCCTATGTAGAGATGATCCAAAGGGGTGAGCATTGATCTCCTCACCACATAGATCACTCTCGTAAGAAATCACTCTGTTTTAAGACTTCCGACCCCATCAAATTTTGATTCAAACTAAAGATTCTTATGGATAGATCACAAATCATCCAACTTTTAAAGGGGTTAGAAGTTTTAGAATGATGTGATTTTTGGTAAGGATGATCTATGTGGCGAGAACATCCTCGCAAAAAACCAGCCCTTGACTCATTGACAAAACATAATTTGGTGAGAATTGTGATTCTAAACAAAAACTGTAGATAAATGCATTTGAATTCTAAACATTAACAGTACAGGAATAAGAAAACGAGAAGAAACAACTTGAAACCCTAATTTGTAGGTTCTGTGGCAACAGAAAGATTTCATCAGGTTAAGAGGCTGAATTAAATCCAAGTTACCCAACTACCACACAAAACTAGATTGAGATTTAAGCTATCAAATAAGGGGGGAAAAAAAACCTATAAAATTGTGATTCAGAACTAAAAATTAACCTAAAACACAATATGTTTAACCTTGTGTATAATGCAGTTATATAAACCCTAAACCCAACCTAGAAACCTAGGGTTTCAAAAGCAAAAACCCCAGCCCAGACTTCCCAAAAGCAAAAAACCAGGAACAAAATCCCCAAAGAAGAAAAAAAAAAAACCTATAAAATTGTGATTTAGACCTAAAAAAGTAAAATTAACCTAAAACACAATATGTTTAACCCTGTGTATAATGCAGTTAAATAAACCCTAAACTCGAACCTAGGAACGTAGGGTTTCAAAAGCAAAAACCCCAGCCCAGAATTTCCAAAAACAAAAAAACCCAGAAACAAAATCTTAACATGGGTAAGAAACATTAACAAGTTCCGCAGTAAAATAAACTAAAAATGAAAGAAGAAAAGAAATAGAAAACGGAGTAGATGAACAATAGAAGAGAGAGGAGAGAGAGAGAGGTACAGGTACTTACTTGTGCAGGAGAGGGAATAGAATGGCGGACGAGGAAGTGAAGAGAGAAGGTTCTGGTTTTCTACTCGCTCCTCGAAACAAGAGGTTTTGATTTATTTATTTTTTGGTGGGATATGAAAGACGGAGGAGGAGAGAGCAGTAATGGTACTATACTAGGTAGGAGTGGTAGGGCATCCATACTTTTTATTTTTCAGGAGGCTGTTTGGAAGCCTGGATAACGTGGCCAGGGATGGTCGATTCAATTTCGAGACTCGTTTGAACTGGTTTGGTAACAATTCTTTGTTCCAATAACGATGCCCCAAAACTATGATGGGTAGTTTTGGATCTACCCAGTTTAGTCTAAGTTCACCCCCAATTTCAAATTTAGTTTTTAAAAGTAAAACTGCCCTCATTATATGGACTTAGTAGTTTACCCCAGAAAAAAAACAAAAAAAATCACTATAAGGTGTAAAAAATCGAAAATGCTTTTGTGACCGGCTTCTAAATCTGTATATTTTTACAGATTGAGATGGCACTCTCAATCCACCATTTATTATGATTTGTTTGGTCCTTACAACTAACTGTTTCACACAATGAGTGGTGGATTGAGGGTGCCACCTCAATCTGTATAAATATACAGATTTAGAGGTCGGTCTCAATAGCACTTCTGGTAAAAAATTGAGTTTGAGAAAAACTAATTTGTGTTAGATTTTTTAAATAAGTTCTTCAAGAACTTCATCTTTGCAACAAATTATTGTAAGTTTATAACAACAAAGTGTGGAGAACCATTGTAATTGACAAGAGAAGCACAAAACAACAACAAGAAAGAGAAAGGAGAACGAAAAAAGTCAATCAACATTAAGTTCTTTCTCTTTCTAAACGCACACACACACAAAAAATCTACACATAAGATTATAAATCAATTCCTATTTAGATGTAGTTCACCCATGTGATGAAGTGAACTTCTCATAATAGGTAAATGAGCGGATAACTTCGATAAGAAGAAATCTAAATCCTTTGTTTCTAGAAATGGGACGCATGAGACAATATTATGTAAGTGTCTTAATCAAGAATTAGAAGAGTAATTAAGGATATTTTAGTGAGATAATTAAGGAGAATTTAAGGAGAAAGAAAATATAGGTGCATGAGTGTCTTAAATGCGATGGGGTCCAAATGTAGATGATCCAATGGCTTATCTTGATTGAAGATATTCTCCTTATCATTTAGATCATCCTCAATAAAATTCAACCTATTTTAAAACTTCTAACCCCGACATCCATTAAATCAATGGCAAAATAAATAGCTCAATCACCGTTGATATTTCTAATTATCAAATGATGGAGTTGCAAGTTCTAGAATATACTGATTTTTTGTGAGGATGATCTACATTGCGAGGAGAACATCCTCACCCAATATCAACCCTTTGATCAACTTCACGTGGGCCAACATGCCAATATACAAAAGTGATTGAGATACAAATCACCATAGGTTTTGTAAAAATCCCTTATCACTATTTCTATTTTTCAGTTTTGGCATATTCACTTTCCATTTTAATTCTATTTTATTTTGAGACTGGATAATTTTGATAATATTGCATAGATAATAAACTTAATATTGATCATCTCGCTCAATTGACCCGGTCAATGCTGACTTGGTCAATGTTGACTTGCTCACCCTAAAGAAATTTCTTGGATCAGCCATTGTAGCCGCTAATTTGCTTTACATAAAGAGAGGGGTTATTGCACCCCTCTTTATTGGGCTACATCTAAGCCCCCACATTTTATAGGGTCCATATAGAGATGATCGCGCAGAGGCGATGTGCAATAATTCCTACAAAATGTGGGGGCTAGGATGGTGCACAATAACCCTTCTCTTACATAAAACTGCTTTAAAAAGTAAAGAAAAAAAATTTAAAGATTTGCATTATATTAGTGCAACTCATCCGTGGTTCAAATTTTAAAGAATTGGACTGGCTTTTACCGGCGTTGGTATGTTGGATTGCATTGTTGATCACAGTACTCGTGTAAGAATTATGGTCACAATAATTAATTTTATATTTAATAAACCGGATTAATCATATCCATATCTTAGAGGGGTACATTATACTATGATACAATGTGTTACACCGTATCGTTATTGCACAATTTTAGTAAGTATCTAATTGGAATTCCTTGATGGTTAGGATTTCCTAATTAGAATCAGTTTCTATATTGGGTCCCAGTCCTCTCTCTATATAAACAAATGAAGGCTAGGAGATCCATCATCCTAAGTGTTAGAGAGTAGATGATTGAAGACTCAATACTCTCAACAATTGAAGCAGTTTATCTTGGATTAAAGCGATGACAGGTATGTGATTTATTTAGTTTAATTATTATTTTGTGTATTGATCGGGGGACTCGATCTTGGCTTCCGCACTATTTTGCTAACATGTGGTATCAGAGCATACCCACCGATTGATATATAAAATAAGTTCAATAAACTTTTTTTCGATTAATTACTGAATTGCATACAATACATGTATGTTTGTTTGATTAATATTCGTACAAAGTAAGCATGTCACTTCTCTGTTTACTTTTACTTTGTTGAATAAAGTATATTACTTTAATGAAAGAAATAACTTCATTGATCTACTGTTATTACAATAGCATCAACTCCGTTTTCGACGGTGTTCATCATAAATAACTTATTCTATCTATTTGAACTCTCTGATTTTCTACATCTATTGAACCATATCCCTTATTAAAAAAAGGTTTTTGTAGAGAGGTTAATCACGGTTTGTTTTTCTTAAAGAAATATACATATATACCGCCGGTAACTACCGTATCGTCGCCGGCAGGCAGATGGGTCGGTTACCGTTTTAGTCTTTCGGAAGTGAAGGTCCCCTTTTTTTCTTTTTTTCTTTTTTGGTCGGTCATAAGTGGCCGCCATCAACAAAAAAAAAGATTTTAGGGTTTTCAGTGGAGAAGAAGACCGAGTTTACTCAGTATTTGAATCGGCTAGGTAGGTTATGTTTGTCTATGATAACAGTAAAAAGTGATTTTTGTAGAAAAGTTATTTTTCTGAAAAAAAGTCGATTTACAAGAAAGAGTTATTTTCTGAATGTCACTTTTTTTGGGAAGTACTATTTGATAAATAACAGTTTCAGAAAAGCCACTTTTCTGAGAAGTAATTTTCAGTTAAGTGATGTTTTGTTTATGTGATAGTTTCATTAAAAAGTGTTTTTTCTGGAAAGTTGTTTTTCTTTTAGGGGCTGTTTGTTTTGTATATAGTAGGCTAAAACTAGTGTTTCTTTTAATTTAGCCACTATTTGATATCTAATTGTATCGGAATTTAGTACCCTAAGGTTCTCTGGCCTTCCGGATCCATCTATGAGGGTTTCAAGCCCTAATTTTGACCTACTAATTACAGTGTGTTATGTGCCTATTACTTTATGCAAATTGTAGTGACATTATTGTTTATCTATTAATTTTTATTTGAATATATATGTTACACTGTTATGTTAGATTTATTCGGGGAAATTAAATCACGTGAAATAATCCTTGGCACAAGTACTATTGGAATTTGATTGATTGTTTAGTCACCAAAGTGGCACATTCATAAAAAATTACAATGGAATTTGGAGCAAGTAGGGACATTCTTTTTCCTCTACTAAGGTTGTAGGATTGTTTTGGCGTTTAGTTGAGACAAACAATGATCAAGCCCAAAGGTGGGTCATTAAGATTGTTCAACCAAACGGATTAAGGTAGTTTATGGAGATAGTTTGATTAAAAATTTTATCACCTAAAGGTGTACAATTTGATATTGAATTATTCTTAGTTGACTAGCCTTAAGGTGAAGAATGCTTCACCGGTGGGAGACTATTATATGTAATGATTTCGGCCCAAAGGAAGATCATTATATGTAAAATGTTGATCCCATTCAGGGTTGATTTCTTTAAGGCACTTTTGATCAACTCTGGAAAGTTTAATTGTTATCCCCCAATAATTTGTAACGCCCCAATTTGAAACTCACAATCTCTAAGAAATTAAGTCGCATCTCGAGGCGTTAGGCTTACTACACGAGGCGACTAATTAGCACTAAACAAGCCTAAACAAGGTTTACAAACCTAATCAGAGTTAAACTAATACAGCTATCCGTATCACTAATCACCTCAAAATATGGCTAGGGCGAATGAAAAATCCGCCGGAGTCTCCCCTGTAATTTCAGGGTTTGCAACCTGTCATAAACCTGTAAAAGAGATAATTTATCTACAAATAATATTTTTAAATCATTCCAATCATCTACGATAGTCATATCATCTCATCAAGACTAGTCTACCTTACTTCAGCGAAATAATAATACCTAGTCATCCACTAGGCTGGATTCAAACCACAATTCTAAAACGATGCCTCACATAATAATATACATAGATAACTTAAGTTAAGTGATATAATATACATAAGTGTGTTTGTCTTATATACATATCTTAAGAAAATATATACAAAACAAGTAAGATAGCATGCACCTCAAAAAGGCTAAATACAACACCTCAAGTGTAAGAAAGCTATCGTTGACGTACTCTCTATATCGATCTCCTCAAAGGGTATAGATATAGTCCGACCAATCCTCTCATATATCCTCGTTTCCCTCTGCAGTAATATCTCCTGGATCTGAGCAAAAAGCTCAGTAAGAAACTTATAAAAGTAACAAATAGTCACTAACATGAATTTAAGACAATGCAGGTTTTAAAAGAAAATCGAGAAGTCAAATACAGTAATGTAAAAGTAGTTGGTACTTGTTCTACATCATAAACCGATAACCATTCACTTACCCATACAAGTAATTATAAACTAACAACATCTCACATCGTAATATTGCGTAGTACAATCATCATAGAGTGAATAGGCTACGACTAGATGTTTCAGCTCCTAGTCAGTGAGCAAAATCGTGTTCCAACTTAACCGATGTGGAACCCCATCGTTAATTCCTGATTTCCGACCGAGCGACTGATTTATCGGTTTTTGTGAGAAGCACGCTGGCTCATGATTTGGGTTCAGGTGGACCCTTGACCATAATTTGCCGATGTAGCCGTTGTCGCGGTGGTCAGCCGTTTGACTTGTGCAGACATCTTAATGATCATTAAAATAATCCAGGAGTTGTCACGCTCCTCAAGTCTTCGCCTAATCTAGGCAGCATATAACCTCGACATTTCTAGAATCATACACGTACCTATCCAAACAAGGCTTTCCAAAAAGAGAAATAGAATAACCTAGATTTCAATAGTTTTCCTATATCATGAGAGTCCCATTCCTGTCATGAGACAGGAAAACATAATGAAAATACGGAACAAATCATTGTTTTTAGGAAAACTTCAATGATTTGCTCGTGTAGGCATTACAAGTCCATTTTCGGATCACCTAAAAATATATATTATAATACTATAAGTTTTAATAGTAGAAAATACTTTTTCCTATAAAAACTAACATCAATGTACATGTTGTGATCTCCCATCTAATATTATTCCGGGAAAAGCCAGTAATATAATCTTAGAAAAGCCAGGTAATCGGAGGAAAGCCCGTAATATAATCCCGGGAAAGCCGGTAATAATCATAGCCGGGGGAAAGCCCAGCATAACATATATAGTATATATTCCGGGGGAAAGCCTGTACCTAGGGAATCACCAACACATACCCAATAACTGGGAACCTCCATCCCACACATCATCTTAAAACAACTACTTCTCCCAACATATGGAAGGAAGTAATATACATATATATATATATATTATAAGAACCCCAAAATCCATTTGGTTTTGGAAATATACCTATCCTTAAAGCTCGATAACGATTAAATCTTGATTCTTTTAAAAATATAGTTTATTTAACTATAAGTAAGAAAAGAATCATTAATATACTTATATATGTATATAATTCATTCATATACATAATTATTAGAATCTAGTTATTTTAAAAATAACTAATATTGTTTTGCATTACTATGTAAAACTATACTTTGGGAAATCATTTTCACATCAATAGGACATCACAAATAAATCATGCATACTTTGTAAAATAATTACATTTGATTTATAAATCTAAACCCTGTTAAAAGCATTGAAAGCACTTTAATGGCTATAAATTAGTATTTATAAGTTCCTACCTCAAATCCTACAAGGCTCTCTTTACCGCACTAATCTCCTTTAATTAGTGTACTGGTATTAGTACACACTCCCAACTGAAAATAACACATTTAATTCACTTACAAAACTCAATTCAATTCATGCTAATTCTATATAGAAAAACTAGGAATCTAAATTATAACCTAAACAGTCACTACAAGGGTCCAGGTCCTTATCAAATCAAATAAGGGCTTTAGGACTACAACCCAATTTGCTCTAAATATCCTCTTCAATTAATCTTGACCTCCGAATCTATAATCTAACCTAAAACAATAAATTTGGGTCAAAATCAACCTTCCCAATTATCAATTTCATCAATTAAGGGTCTGAAAGGTCTAATCAAACCTTAAACTATTAACAAAATCAACCCTAAAATTGAAAACTAAGATTAACAACATAAAATATGTAATTAAAAATAAAATGAAAAGCTAGGGTTTCAAATTATACCTCAATCGACAAATTAAATGGTCCCTACGATTTCCATCGGACCATCGTCATCAACATCATCATCTTCTTCTTCCTCTTTCTCTCCCTCTCTCCTTCTCTCTCTCTCTCTCCTTCTCTCTCTCTCCTTTTTCTCCTACCCTTTCTTCTCATTCTTCTCCTTTTCTTTTTCTCTCTCTCTCTCTCTGACCCGTCTCTCTGTCTCTCTAAAGTGAAAGAGAGATTTCTCTCTCTTAACTCTTAAAAAAGGGCGGTGGAATGAGTTATATAAAAAAAACTTTAAAATTAAAAAAATAAATAACTATATAGGTTATACTAAGATGTATGCTCATACATACAAATTAAGTGTATATAATAGAAAGATTTATAAAATTACTCTTTAATACATCACCCAATACATATATATAGTATATTTACACAATTAATAAAGTTTAATTAGTCAAAATCAAAGTCAAAATTGCGGGTACCTTCCGTACCAATCCAAATCGTGTTCCGGGCCTCGATTTGGGATCAATTAGTGTCCGATTTTCACGCGTGAGTAGTCAAAATTGAATAACTTTTCGAGATCCACCCATTTGTTCGGTTCGATTTTTCAAATTATGCTCCGAACAAAAACTTATTATTTAATCCTAGACTTAATTATTTTAACACCTAATGGGTTCCACGATTGAAGCGATGGACTCGACTCAACTTAACTCACCAAAGTCAACAAAATTATTTTGGGTCGTTACATTCTTCCCCTCCTTATAAGAATTCCGTCCTCGAAATTAAAAATGTACCTCAATTGAAGAGATCTGGGTATTGAGCTAGCATATCAGATTCTTTCTCCCACGTTGCTTCTTCTGTATTATGATGTCGCCATAAGACTTTAACTAAAAGGATGACTTTATTTCGTAGTATCTTTTCTCTTAAATCTAAAATTTGCATAGGTCCTTCTTCATAGGAAACACCTTCGTCCACTTGCAAAGATTGCCAATCAATTACAGGAGAGGGATCTGGTTCATACTTGCGTAGCATAGATACATGAAATACATCATGAATTTGCCCTAGACGTGCAGGCAATTCAAGTCTATATGCTACTAATCCAATCTTTTCTATAATCTGAAATGGTCCAATAAACCTTGGTGCAAGTTTTCCTTTCAACCCGAATCTAGAAATGCCTTTCTTTGGAGATACTCTAAGAAACACAAATTCTCCCACTTCAAATTGGAGTGGTCGTCGACGATGATCTGCATAGCTTTTCTGCCTACTTTGTGCAGTCCGTAATCTTTCCCGAATGATTCTAATATTTTCTGTAGTTTCTGCAACTATTTCTGGTCCAGTTAAAAGATTATCTCCAACTTCTGTCCAACAAATCGGTGATCTACAAGGTCTTCCATACAAAGCTTCAAATGGTGCCATTCCGATGCTTGCTTGATAGCTATTGTTGTATGCAAATTCGGCTAAAGGTAAGTGTCTTTTCCAACTACCTTTGAAATCAAGCATACAAGCTCTCAACATGTCTTCTAATATCTGAATTACTCGTTCCGACTGTCCATCTGTCTGTGGATGAAAAGCTGAGCTGAGATTAAGATTAGTCCCATAGGCTTTGTGTAAGCTTTTCCAAAATTCAGATGTAAACTGGGTACCTCTATCAGATACTATAGTCAATGGCACACCATGTAGTCTCACTATCTCTGAAATGTATAACTGTACTAACTTTTCAACAGAATAAGAAATTTTGACTGGTATGAAATGAGCAATCTTTGTCAATCTATCCACAATGACCCACACCGAATCCATACCTTCGCTAGTTCTTGGTAAACCAGAAACAAAATCCATTGTTACATGTTCCCACTTCCATCCTGGAACTGGTAAAGGTTGAAGAAGACCAGGTGGCTTCCGATGTTCAGCCTTTACTTGTTGACAAGTCAAACATTTCTTCACACATTGAGCTACATGCTTTTTCATTCCTGGCCACCAAAAGTTTCTGCGAAGATCCTTATGCATTTTAGTGCTACCAGGATGAATAGTATAATGAGATCGATGAGCTTCATCTAAAATTTCTTTCCTCAATTGTGCATCTCTAGGTATCCAAAGTCGATTCCTAAACCGAAGACTATTATCTGCATGTAACTCCCAGTCAGCGTTATCAGTATCTGCAGCCTTTTCTTTGTACTTAGCAAGTTCCCTGCTTTCAGCTTGTGCTTTAATAATTTTCTGTATTAAAGTAGGCTGAAGTTGCATCTGGGCCATATAACCATTGTACCCGTCTTTATTCATTGGACTCAGAGTATATGATGTAGCTGCATCTAATAACAACCATTCTTTTACCATCATATGAGCAAGAATACCTTCTTTCTTACGACTAAGTGCATCCGCAACCACATTTGCTTTACCTGGGTGATAATGTAGTGTGAAGTCGTAATCATTTAGGTACTCCATCCAACGTCTCTGTCTCATGTTAAGTTCCTTCTGAGAGAATAAATATTTGAGACTTTTGTGATCTGAGTAAAGTTCAAATTTCTCCCCATACAAATAATGTCTCCATATCTTCAAAGCAAAAACAATTGCAGCTAATTCCAGATCATGTGTTGGATAATTCTTCTCGTGATTCTTTAACTGTCTTGATGCATAAGCAATAACATGACCATTCTGCATTAAAACACACCCAAGTCCTATTCGAGATGCATCAGTATAAATAACATACTCTTCTCCAGGTGTTGGTACTATTAACACAGGTGCTGTAGTTAGGCGAGTCTTCAACTCCTGAAAAGCAGATTCACATTGATCAGACCACACAAATTTAACACCTTTCTGAGTTAACCTTGTCAGCGACGATGAGATACTTGAAAATCCTTGGACAAATCGACGATAATATCCTGCAAGTCCTAAGAAACTCCGTATTTCAGTCACTGATATAGGGCGCTGCCAATTTAGAACAGTCTCCACTTTAGAAGGGTCTACAGAAATTCCATTCCTTGACACAACATGCCCAAGGAATTTTACTTCACTCAACCAAAATTCACATTTGCTGAATTTACCATAAAGTTTATGATCACGTAAAGTTTGGAGAACAATTCTCAAATGTTCTTCATGATCATCTTGAGTCTTAGAGTAAATCAGAATATCATCAATGAACACTATAACAAATTGATCTAGATACTTCCAGAATACTCTATGCATCAAATCCATAAATGCAGCTGGAGCATTTGTCAAACCAAATGGCATCACTAGATATTCAAAATGTCCCAAACATGTTCGAAAAGCTGTCTTTTCAATGTCTTCCTCTCTTATCCTCAACTGATGGTATCCAGATCTAAGGTCTATCTTTGAAAAATAATTAGCTCCTCTTAATTGATCAAATAAATCATCAATCCTTGGAAGAGGGTATTTGTTCTTGATAGTCACCTTATTTAACTGTCGATAATCAATACACAACCTGAATGATCCATCCTTCTTCTTAACAAATAAAACTGGAGCTCCCCACGGTGAAAAACTTTGTCGAATGAATCCCAATTCTTTCAATTCATCTATTTGAGACTTCAACTCCTTTGTTTCTAATGGAGCCATTCGATAAAATCTCATTGAGATAGGAGAAGTACCTGGCAAAAGATCGATAGAAAAATCTATCTCTCTCTTTGGAGGTAACCCTGGTAATACTTCTGGAAATACATCCTCAAACTCTTTAACAATTGGAATTGTATCAAGAGATAATGTTGGTTGTTCATCTTCTTTAATATTAGCTAACAACCCAATTTCATCTTCACTACCTGCTTTCTTCATCTTCCTTGATTGAGTTACCGGTTTCTTAAAACCAGTAAAAGTGAATGTCGGTTTTCCTGGTATTTGAAATGTGACTGTCTTCGCAAAACAATCCACATGAGCGTGATACGCAGCTAACCAATCCATACCAAGAATGACATCAAAATCTTTTAGATCTAATACTACCAAATCTGCCTTCATCTTTTGGTTATCAACATTCACTATGCACGATTGACAAACTCTAAAAGGTATGGTCTTACCTCCCAATGGTGTACATAATGATAATTTCTTTCCAGTCTCTGTCATTATCAATCCAAGTATTTGTACCATGCATGTATCAATAAAAGAATGTGTAGATCCAGAATCAATTAAAACTTAAACTGAATGATAAAATAAGGAAATTGTACCTTCCACTACTTGATCACAAACAGATGCATCTTCCTGTATTATGGAATAAAGCAAAGCATCCTCCTGTGGTATTTCTTCCACAGGTGTATCTTCTGTAACAATAGTGTAAAGCGTCCCCTGTGTCTGTGGTGTTGAAAATCCCATCTGTCTTGGTAGTTTCAGGCATTGCCTCTTCATGTGACCCATCTCATTACAGTTAAAGCACTTGATCTGACTTGAATTTGCTTGCCCTGGTTGTGGTACTTTTTGCAGTCAAATTATCTATCCCAGTGGTCTAACTACCTGTCCCTGAGGTCTTACAGGCAGTGGTTGTACTCGTCTCGGTACAAACTGATTATTCTGTGCAGGTGCAGGTGGTCTGGTAGCCTGTTGACCTGGTTGCAAAATTATTGGTCGCACCGCTTGCCATTGCTGTCTAACTGGTCTGTAACTCAACTGTCCGGAAGAAGTTGGGACTACCTGTCTCTTATTAGGATCTTGTCTCACCTGAAATTGCTGAGGAAATTGTCTAATTCTCTCCACCTGTCCTCTAATCGTTTGTATATCCTCATCTTCTCTTTTAATACTCAAATCTTTACTAACTGCCTCAATATATGAACGGATCTGGAATGGAGCCAACTTTCCCCTGATAAATGTTTTAAGGCCTCGAATAAATTTTTTGGCTTTGGTCACATCTGTGGAGATTTGTTCTGGACAATATCGAGATAAAGCTGTAAACCTTTCTTCATACTCACTCATAGTAAGATTCCCTTGAATTAGATTCATAAATTCTTGATGCTTCTTGTCTCGAGCATTCTCAGTCACATACTTTTCTAGAAATAGTTCTTGAAATCTTGCCCAATCAAGTGGCTCAGTTTGGACATCTTTCACTGACCTCCACCATATCTTGGCTGCACCTCGAAGCATAAAAGTGACTAACATCACACGCTGAAAAGTATTGCATTCCATTGGTTCTAACATATAATACATATCAAGTAGCCAATTTTTTGCAGCATTTGGATCAGAAGATCCTCTGAATGATGTTAGACGCAATTTGATGAACTCTGCCAGTAACTTCCCAACTTGATGGTTTACAGGTTCAACCATTACTTCGTCTCTCTGAATAACAAGTGGGATCTATGGCTGTACCGAATTTTGGATTGGAGATTCAACTTGTTGTGATGACTGCGGTAATGCCTCAAGTCGTGTTTGCCTATCTGAGATATCAATAACCTGGGTCCTCATTTCAGATTGACTTTTTGCCACCTGTTCAATCATTGCCATCATTCTGTCCATTTTATCATTCTCCGAACTTCGACTTGAAGTACCTTCTCCAGACATCTCCATAATCTACCTCCTATAAAAAACACATCTTCAAAACGAAATATAGACATATAATCATATACACAGAGAAAATCAAGAAAATAATAATAATATGTCTTTTAATTTTTATAAATTTTATATTAACGTCTTTTACTTCCCAATTCGGATCTAATACTAACGCTCTGATATAAGATCTAATACTGGCACTCCCATTAAAGATCTACTAGTGGCACTCTGATACCATGTATGTAACGCCCCAATTTGAAACTCACAATCTCTAAGAAATTGAGTCGCATCTCGAGGCGTTAGGTTTACTATACGAGGCGACTAATTAGCACTAAACAAGCCTAAACAAGGTTTACAAACCTAATCAGAGTTAAACAAATACAGCTATCCGTATCACTAATCACCTCAAAATATGGCTAGGGCGAATGAAAAATCCGTCAGAGTCTCCCCTATAATTTCAGGGTTTGCAACCTGTCATAAACCTGTAGAAGAGATGATTTATATACAAATAATATTTCTAAATCATTCCAATCATCCACGATAGTCATATCATCTCATCAAGACTAGTCTACCTTACTTCAGCAAAATAATAATACCTAGTCATCCACTAGGCTGGATTCAAACCACAATT
>MVGT01002357.1:77677-87790 GCA_002174775.1 Macleaya cordata
TTTTTTTTTGAAGGCAAATTGAATTCATATAACAGAAATCAAGTCATCAGAAGCCAACACTTCTGAAATACAACAAGGAGAGGATAAAATCCAATAATTGGATGTCTTACAATTGATAGCCTGTCTCGCAAGGCAGTGAGCAGCCTTATTTTTAGTTCTAGGCACAAATCTTACAGAGGAGAGAAGGTTGGAACGGAGAAGTTGTCGAGAGTCCAATATGATGCTTCTAATGCGCCATGGGAAAAGTAATCTATCATCAGTGATGTAGGTTACAATCATCTTAGAGTCTCCTTCAATTATTGATGGTGTATTGGGATAATGAGCTGAAAGTTCTAAACCCTTGAGAAAAGCATTGGCTTCAGCCTCAATTGGAGCATCTTTCCCAGTCCAGCAGCCATCAAAGAAAGTTCGACATGCAAGAACCATTCCTTCCTCATTTCTGGCGATAATCCCAGCAGCAATCGAGTTATTGCCAGTAGCTCCGTCAACATTAATTTTAATTGTACCCGGCGGTGGCTTTTCCCAAGATAAGTTTTGGTTGGAGATGGATACCGTAGCCTCAATCAGAGTATTATTCAAGCCATGAAAGATCGGTGGAGCTTGATGTTCATGATAAATTCTGTGAGCCTCCCGTATGATCTGTGTGATGTCAATCTGTGCATTGTCAAAAACCACACGATTTCTGGATTTCCATAGTGTCCATAATAGAGCACAACCCCTTTTAGCAATTTCAAGAGTATTAGGAGATGAGATCCACTGATTAAATATCCTGCGCAAATTTGTAAGAGGGTCGTTTCTGTCAATGACCAGCCCAATATCAGATCCGAACCATATTTGCCGAGCAATATCACATTTAAGGAACAGATGGTCGTAAGTTTCAAGACTCAAATGGCACATGGGGCAACTAGGGTCCACCGAACTGTTAAAGCGGGCAATTGAGCTCTTTAAAGCAAGAGATTTTGTTAGGATTCGCCAGAGAAACAAGTGGACTCTAGGGGAAATACCTTTGAGTTGCCAGTAACCCTTCCAGTTGAAAGACTCTCCATCCGTTGAGTTTGTAGAAGAAGAGGGTTCTCTTTGGGATAGAAGATTGTAAGCGGATTTAGCAGTAAAATTCCCGGAGGGTGTCTTCAGCCATAACAGTTGGTCTTCATCTCTTTCAGCAGAAAGGCGAATTGAAAGAATTGCTTTTGCCTCATGGGTAGGAAAACAGTGGAAAATCAGGGCCTCGTTCCAACATCGTGAATCATGGAAGATAAGATCAGCAACTCGATTAACTAATTCCTTAGCATGATCTAAACCCATGACTCGGAAACCATGAATCGAAGGCACCCATGGGTCGGTCCAGATTTTAATGTGATGCCCATCTCCCACACTCCAGCAAGTTGCTTCCTGCATGTGTTTCTTTACAGCACAGATACTGCTCCAGATCGGAGATGGATTCCAGTGTTTCTTCTCAAGCCAGAAAGAGTTAGCCTTTAAATATTTAGCTGAAAGAAGTTGACACCAGATGGAGTGTGGTTGAGTTAGAAATCTCCAGGTAAGGTTCATGATCAGCGACGTATTAACTCTTTCTGGGATCCGAATACCTAGACCTCCTTCCATTTTTGGCTTGCACAGATTGGACCACGCCGTGAACATTAAGCTCTGATGATCCTCAGAATTGTTCCACCAAAAGTTTCGTTGAATAGAGAGAATTTTCTCCAAGACGCCTTTGGGAAGCAGATAGGCTGACATGAAATAAACTGTGATAGACGCCAATGTCGATTTGATTAATTGGAGACGACCAGCATGAGAAAGTGAGTCCCTTTTCCAACCGGTAAGCCTTATTGCAATTTTTGAAATTAGACCTGCAAAAAAGGAGATTCTAGACTTTGGCATTAAAATATAGTGTCCCAAATATTTATCATTTGATTGCATACGTTGAACTCCTAATATATTCGCTAAATCTTCACAATCATCATCTGCCAGCTTGGGACTAAAGTTGATGGACGATTTATCATAATTGATCAGTTGCCCTGACCATCGAGAGTAAATGTCCAAAATCTCCTTAACAGTATTGATCGCTTCCTTTGTGGCATAGCCAAAAATAAATAAATCATCTGCAAACATTAGATGTGAGATCGATGGGGCAGAAGAATTTATTCGGATACCCTTGTATAAGTCATCTCGCTCATAAAGATAGATAATTCGAGACAGTGCTTCAGAGATCATGATGAATAAATACGGGGAGAGAGGGCACCCTTGTCTTAATCCGCGACTGGAATTGAATTGTCCTTGGGCATTTCCATTGACCATGATTGAGAAAGAAGCTGATGACACACATTGAGATATGAGTTCAAGAGAGTCGTCACGGATTCCGAACCCTTGGAGAACATTGCGAAGGAACTGCCAATCAACTCTGTCATATGCCTTCGACATGTCAATTTTTAAAGCAAACGCACTCTTTTTTTTACTGAACTGCTTCATGGAGTGAAAAATTTCATGCGCGATCACCAGGTTGTCGGAGATTTGTCTGCCAGGAACAAAAGCATTCTGCAAAGGAGAAATCAGGGATACGAGGAAACCACGCAATCTGTTAGTGATGATTTTTGAAACTATCTTGTATGTAACATTACATAAAGAGATAGGACGAAAATCAGAGGGAGTCGAAGGGCTAGCAACTTTTGGGATTAAAGCAATGAAAGTTCTATTCAATTGATCAGGGAAAGCTTTTGTCCGAAAGATATTCTGAATTAATTCAATAATCTCCGGGCCAATCACCGCCCAACATTTTTGGTAGAAGATTGCTGGGAAGCCATCCGGGCCAGGGGCCTTTAGGGCTCCAATTGAGTGGATTGCAGCCGTAATCTCCTCCCCAGTTGGAATCACACTGATGGTGAGATTTTGCTCAGTAGTTAGAGGATGATGGCAAATTCGAAAAGCTGGCATGATAGGAGCGGTAGGGCTGGCTGTGAACAAGTACTGAAAGTGATTAATTAAGCAGCTTGAAATTTCCTCAAAGGATGTGGTCCAGGTACCATCAGCTCGTTTAATGGATGATATATGGTTCTTGCGCCTTCTATTGGTAGCCCTTGTGTGGAAGTATTTGGTGTTCCGATCATGATCACGAATCCAATGAGATTTAGCACGTTGTTCCCAATAAGTTGCCGCATGATTTGTGTACTCATTGAATTTATCAGAAAGCTCATTAATACGTTGTAAATTCTCATCAGTGGGCGGGAGGCCTTGAACTTGGAGCAATTCTTCCATTAACTTCTTTAGTTCCTTATCAATGTGACCAAAGGTGGCGCGGCTCCAATTTTTGAGTTGAGTCAGAAGAGATTCACATTTCGACGCAAAAGAAGAATGATCTCCAGAGATAACCCAAAATTCTCTAATGATATTCATGAATTCAGTATGCTGGAACCAAAAAGCCTCGAATCTCTTGATATTACTAATTCGACGAGGAGCTGGAGATGTGTTGAGAAGAATGGGACAGTGATCAGAGTTTATACGCGGCAGATGATGCACTGAAGCAGTATTGAAAAATGAGCGCCAAGATAGAGTCCCGTAGGCTCTATCTAATCTCTCCCTAATATTGAATCGCCGTTTTCGCTTGTTTGTCCAAGTATATGCTGGCCCATGGTAGCCCAGATCAACTAAACGACAGTCATCAAGCATCTGATTAAACTCAGCAGCTGCATGATAATCAAAACTGAAGCCCCCTGATTTATCCTCTGGAAAAGCTACAGCGTTGAAATCACCAACACAACACTCTTAGAATGTATTACAGTAAGGCAAAGTGTATTTATTTATTTATTTATTTTTAATAAGATAGTTTTGTTGTTAATTATTAGTATTAAGGTGCAGACGAATTTTAAAATCAGATCGTGTATTTTACTCCCAACAAATTCACCATCTCAATTGAGAGGCACTTACAAGGCTAAGAATTTTAGGAAGGTTAATTTAAAACGACGCTCAATCCGTTATTAATCACTTTAATTGTAGAAAGAATAGTAGATAGAAAACATAATGCATAATATAAAATCTAAAAGGGATAGAATAACCCTAGGTTCCTATGGCTCGAGTTACCTAAGCTTCTGGATCTTCATATGGGCCCCACAGGCTCGAGTAGCAGGAGATCTAGGGTTATTCCATCCCTTGCTATAATCTAACACTCATAGAAGATAATTCAGTTGCTTAAGAATAACGTGTATTACTATGAGATGTGAAGAACCATTTGCTCTAAAAACTTGAACGATCAGAATGAGGGTAATATAATTACAAAAGTCGAATGGTGAAAGACCACTTGTTAGAGTGGTTGGAAGGAATGTCAACAGAGTGTGGCGAGGACGAATACATGCTAGAATATGATTTAAACGACGAAATCTCATTGCAAAATATAGACCGTGCCAAAGGCACAGGTTACCGCTAATACTTAACAAAAGTGGTATACACTATATTATATGCGTGTTATGACCGGGGCGGGTTTAGGGTGGGGATTATGACCCAAGGACATGTTTTCCCTTCTTTTCTAAAATCATACCCTGTCCCCAATTGTTAGTCCCTATACCTACCAATTCGTAGGGATTTTTACCATTCCTACTTGGAAACATAGATTTCCATAGTCTAGGTCTTGATTTGTAATGAGATTCTATCATAGGAATCTAGTTAAAAAGAAATAAAAATTACACTGATCCAACGCGTTGCGTGGACCACATTTATCTAGCTAACAATGTGTTACATCTTAAATTCTTTCCTTTAATTATTTGATACATTTTTTTATTGTTTTACCTTTCATGCATATACCAACTTTTACTATTCTTTACGGGAGCTAACCTCACAAAATTATGAGCTTAATTAGCTTTTTGGACTTTAAAAATTTTCATTCTTTTACCTTTTTTTTTTCATCAAATAAGCATATCATAAGATTCATTGTATCTTGATCAATAATTGATATATCAAGCATATTTAGTAATCCTTGATGAAAAGAAAAAAAATACATGTTTAATTAGTAATAGCAAGTATAATTAATATCAGCCATGAATTCAAACTAATATCTGAACAAATATTCAGATGTAATTTGAATGTATTCATAAAAGTTCTAAGAAACTTCTAAAATGTTAATTAATATGACTTGAAAAGATAATAAGGAGTTGAACTAATCTTTGTTTGGTTTTTGATAATATTCTTTAGATTTTGCATCATTACATGTAGCCCTAAAAACAAACAAATAAAATCTTAAGTGTAGACAAGCTGGTTAATGTCCCCTTCTGCATGCAAATCACATTCTATGATTCTAAGTTTCTAACCCTAGCTAGGTCTTCAAAAGATTTTAAACAAAAAACAAAGTCTAGATACACAAGATCTTTGCAAAATCTTGATGACCCTCTGATTCCAAAATTTGACCCTCACACCCTGTCTTCCTTAAAATGGTAATAAAGACATTGTTGTTTCACAAGTACCCACTTTTTCATGAAAGATACCCATTCAATTTTGGAAAAAAAACAAGGACTTGTAAACAACTGGTTTTCAATCTCGACCGTCGAAATTATGATCGACGGATAAGATTAATTTGATGGTTAATCTGTGGGCCCATAAATAGGGTATCTAGGTCTAGTTTGGTAAAATCTGTGGGCCGTTTTAAATCTTTCACATGATCCATATGTCTCCCCACCTTAACAAAGTATAAAAAAATATTAAGTTTGATTGAAAGAAAAAAATGCAGCTTTCTGATTGAATTTGTATGAATTATCAGTATGACGTTGGATTATATATAGGATCTTAAATTTCGTCCTTCCGTATCTTTGAAAAAAAGTAGTAAAAGATGTTAGGCCTTATCTTACGTCGTTTGCAATCCAGAGAAAAACCAAGATTTTCTATCTGAAACCCTAGATTTCATTCTTCTTTAATTTCATGGAAAATGCAACCCTCTTCAAACTCTATAAATACCCATCTCTCCTCTTCTTCCTCCATCTTCATATCACCATTTTCACTACCTTCACCATTTCACCCTAAACCCATCTCTCTCTCTCTCTCTCTCTCTCTCTCTCTCTCTATAACCCAACCCATCTCTCTCAATCTCTCTCTCTACACCATTCATTTTTCACCATGCACCTTCATTAACCAAATAACCCAACCCATCTCTCTCAATCTCTCTCTCTCTCTACCATTCATTTTTTACAACCTTAATTAGCCAAATAATCCAACCCATTTCTCTCTTTCTCTCTCTAGCAAGCTCTTTCTCTCTCTAAGAGTATGACCAAGTGTAGTCCAATTCCAACTTATCTAGTGGTTCTATTTGTTATAAGCAGTTTAATGTCTATCATAGGGAAACCAAGTCCATGGACACATTTGTTGCCACAAGAACTTCTATCACTTGACCTAGCTACTAGGTTAAGTTTGGATTCTAATGCAATTAACTTAGCTTCCACAGATTTTGGTAAAATCATTCGAACAATACCAGCAGCAGTTCTATATCCATCCTCTCATGAAGATATTTCAAATCTTATAAAATTTTCTTCTACTTGTTCTAGACCTTTTAGTATTGCAGCTAGGGGTCGAGGTCATTCGGTTAGAGGACAGGCCATGGCTCATAATGGTGTTGTTATAGACATGAGGTCCTTGAATTGTGGTACTAATGGAAGTCGAATCAAAGTTGGTCGAACAAATTCGACGAACTTTTACGTGGATGTTGGGGGTGAACAACTTTGGATTGATGTGTTAAATGCTACCCTTGAACATGGACTTGCACCAAGGTCATGGACCGATTATTTGTACTTGACGGTCGGTGGGACCTTATCGAATGCAGGAATTAGCGGACAAGCGTTTCGCTATGGCCCTCAAATCAGCAATGTTTACGAGATGGATGTAATTACAGGTATACACATACGTCGATGATCTCCATATATCTATAATATATATATTAAGCCAACATCTGGAAAAAAAAAAACAAGCAATTTTTTTTTTCACTAAATTTTTAGGTACAAATGAATCTTAAAATATGTACGATGGATATTTTTACCTTACCGCGTCTTCTCTCTATTTTTACTCCTCTCTCGCATATACATCATAAACACCATTTTTACATATTTAATATCTTTTGTGAAATCCCATGTATCTTAAAAATAATTTTTTTTATGTTTTTAATTAATTAAAATTTTTTCATGTATACATATGTGCAAAATTAAATTTAAACAAAGTTTCTGATGAAAAACTTAAATTAATTAATGTTATACTTACAAAACATGCACATAATAATTAATATTCATAAATTATTATTTTAATACCACTGGTATACATACATTTTTAATATTACCATGCATGCATGCATGCAGTTGTTTTTTTCCGAGTGTAAGTTTTATCCTTTAGGCGCACCCCACACGGTAAGCTTTTTTACTTGCTGTGATCAGATCAGGGGCTATTAATTAATGTCAACATCTTTCTTTATTATAAGTGATCGAGGACCAGTTAACATGATCATATATCCAATCTAGCAAGATCACAATAATATGGGGTGCATAAATGAACCTGATCGATGATGATGAGCACGCGCGAGTGAGATTAATTCCGTGTGGGGCCTATTTTATGATTAAATTAGTAGTTGGATTATTAATTAACAAACAATCACTTCCTAACTTCCTATGTATTTGTGTGGGGGTTTTGTTTGGATGATTATAAATCCTTGTTTGCAGGAAGAGGAGAGACAGTGACTTGTTCCAAACAAACAAATTCAGAGCTGTTTTTTGCTGTGCTTGGAGGTCTAGGTCAGTTTGGGATCATCACTAGGGCCAGAATTGCTTTAGATCCGGCCCCACAAAGGGTACGTAATATATTTGTGCCACTATAATGGGAAACTAAAACGACCTATCACCTAATTAATTAATTGACAATATATTAATTATTGGATATTCTGATTTTTTTATTTTTTAATCATTCCTATGTATATATATAATACCACCTAAAATGTGACGACCTAAAAAATAATGCGATTTTTAACGATGATAATCTAAATTTAAGGTCCATAACCCTCCACACAATCATCTCCGTAGTCCTAGATGTGGTCCAAAAAAAGGTAGTTGGAGGTGCTTTTCAACTAATTAGATAAGTTATAATTAAAAAGTTGAACTGATAGACCTCGATTCAATTCTCGCTTGCATCTTAACATGCTATATATAACAGTTAATTACTGACATATTGCCTGTAACTAAAATATTAATTACTCCGCCTCATTAAAAATTAAAAATAATTAATTAGTATTAAATACTTATTAATTATTTATGAAGTTATTAAACTTTTTACATCTATAGGGTTTCTAGCTAGTTTCAATTTGTCATTGTTAATTTCTTAATCTAGTAAAAACTTAAGAATTAGGGTTTTCTTTTTCTTTATTTTTTAATTCCAATCTATATGTTTATTTCATTTTTGGTATTAAATATTACTAAGTTAATAACTAATACATGGAAGGTATTTACTTTTACTTTTTCTTTTTTCTAATTTAGGATTTTTATTGATTTGTGTTAAAATATTATTAAATTTTTATCCTAAAATCGGATGGGAGATCAATAGATGAATGATAACATAATTGTATATATTGAGAAAGATATTTTTGATAGTATTAACATTGAGGTTATTATGCAACGGTTTCAAAATATGAAAACTTGTCGAGGGCAATTGTGAATGTATTGAAAGGCGAGGTTATTAATATGGTATAATTTTTTGGTATGGACTTAACTTTATTTTTATTAGTCAAAAATATTTTCTTAATTTCATGGTTCTCTTAAAGTGCGCCCCCCATGAAAATAAATTCCTGGCTCCGCCACTGCTTGTAGGTGAGGTGGGTACGAATGGTTTACGATGATTTCTCTGCGTTTACGCGAGACCAAGAACATTTGATCTTCATTAATAATGGTGACCATCAATTAGAGAATATTAAGGGATTATTGGATTATGTGGAAGGTTCGGTTATGATGGACCAAATTAGTAGTCGTGCTAATAACTGGAGGTCTTCATTTTTCTCCTCATCCGATCAGCCAAAAATTACTTCTCTAGCAACCAAACAAGGTGACAACAATATCATTTACTATCTTGAAGTGGCCAAGTATTACGACCATCTCACCATTGATACTATTGATGAGGTACTATATATACAAGCCTTATCTACGTATGTTGCATATATTTTTTTTATGTTAAGTTTATTTCTTATATTCAGGTTGGACTCAAGAAACACATTAGAAGATAGTAACACGCTATTTTTATTTTTCTCTAGTACTTTTATCCTTACTCTTACAATCTATTTACACCGGTGTGTGGATCCACATAAAAATTATTCTACGGTTGATGTTGACTAACAAGAGGACAAGATCATTTAAAAAAAAAAGTCAGCATTTGAATTATTTCTACGCCGGTTTGAACAGATTGTAACAGTAACATGTATAAAAATTTAAACGTGTGACACGCCATGCGATTAATTAGTTGGCATTGATCCATTTAAGTGATCTCCATTCTCCTCAATTTGTCTATAAAAACCACATTTATTTTTGGTACTACGTGGATCTATAAAAACCACATTTATTTTTGCAGCTTATAAACTTGCATGAACTAGGGGTAACTTGTCCAAGAAAAAAAAAACTATTAAAATTAGTACTATAGTTAACACATTGATGCCCTGTTTATGTAAGGGTGTAGATATTTCCGCCCGACATTTTATCGCTGGGACACTTCAATTTGTCTAATTTGATAGATAATTGAGCTGGTCCCAATAGCATCTTTATTCTTTTGATTGTGTTGTCGAATCTCCAAAATATTAGAATGAAGGGGTAAAATGTTGGGCGGAAATATTGGGTCCCTATATAATATTTTTTTGATCGGTCTGGGTCCCTAAATAGTAAATAACTAAGGGATCAAATATCTCCACTAGACTTTATCTCCTCGTAACGTCATCCTAAAAAAACTTGGGGTTTTACAACGTTTTAACTCCAGTAAATGATAATTGAAATTTTAAGCTTTCTAAACCATTTATTTTACTATTAAATTTAAACTAATTTTTGATGAAATTTACTAATTTTACATGGTGTGACTCTTTTATTTATGACAATGATCTACATGAAAAAGAGATCACATCATAGCAAA
>MVGT01002357.1:87807-123205 GCA_002174775.1 Macleaya cordata
AAAATTTTTTTTTTTTTTTTTTGTCGGTAATAGATGAACTTTTGACAAGCTTAACAGTTTAGAGCAATATGATTCTTTTATGAGGATGATCGATCCACATGATATATAATGCGATTACGAATAATCATCCTCAAAAAAGATGAGCTCTTGGAGTAATCATCTCCATGCATACTCTACAGGTACAAGAATAAAATAGATTGAACAAGTAAAATAAATTGGGTGGCAATTTACAGGCCCTATAAATTATATAATGGTTATTGATTTGATCAGTTAGCTATACAATACTTTGTAATTTGATTTGTTTTTTATTTTTTTTTGCAGGAAATGGACTTGTTGCTTAATGGGCTGAGCTACATTCCTGGTTTTATGTTCACAAAAGATGTTTCATATGTAGATTTCTTGAATAGAGTGAGAATTGGAGAACTGAAGCTTCAAGCACAAGGACTGTGGGACGTTCCTCATCCATGGCTCAATCTATTTGTGCCCAAATCTCAAATCTCAGAATTCAATTCAGGCGTTTTCCATGGAATCTTGAAGAATACCAAAACAGCTGGTCCACTTCTCCTCTACCCAACCAACCGAAACAAGTAAGCAATTATACACAAACTAATGCCAGGGCCCGTGTCATTAATAGTTAGTCGTGGCCGGCCGTGTACTGGAAATCGAACAAAATTAGAACCAATTTTATTTTTATTTTTGCTATCGTAAATATGATATTTATGCGGATTTAGGGTGAGTCCAATGTCCTAATAATTTTAACATTTTTTTGTATAAAGAATCATAAGAACTATATATACAAGGTTTTTTTTTCCTTTTCTATTTTATTTTTATAGAAACTGATATACTCAAGAACCGAATAGAACTAGAACCGATTTCCCCAGTTTTAGTTCCACCTATTTCAGTAGTTTTACCAAATTAATGACACTTAATTAAATGTGTGTATATATATATGCAGGTGGAATGATAGAATGTCAGCAATAATCCCGGATGAAGAAATCTTCTACTCTGTGGGACTACTACAATCAAATGGTTTGCATGACTGGGAATACTTGGACGATCAAAACAGAGAAATATTACAGTTTTGTGAAAATGCTGGAATCAAGTTTAAGCAGTACTTACCTTATTATAAGACTAAATCAGAGTGGAAGAACCATTTCGGTGCAAAATGGGGCTTATTTCAAGAAAGGAAGGCCAAGTTTGATCCGAAAGCAATACTCTCGCCCTGTCAAAGAATTTTCAGTTCCTCCTAAATCCAAGCATAATTTAACACCTTACATATATATATATATTGAATGCATATTATAAACTAATTGGTATTAGAAGATCAGTTTCAATGAATGCATGAAATTATGTTTAAAATCAATTATTTGCTACGCTTTTGAGTCGTGTAATTACCTAATTTTGTGAAGCAAATAATAAAATTTGTATTGTTTCTGTAAAATTCACCCAGGTATACGAAAATATTCGAATGCAATCAAACACAGCGTAAATTTATAACTTATTTAAAAATAAACCATAAATATATATTTTTTGAATATTTTAGTAAATCTCAAATTGAGGGGGTGCTAGCTAGAGTAATATAGGGAAACAAAATGATGTGGCATATGACGCATCACTCCACTAGTATATATACACATGAGTTTTGGCCAATAAAACGAATACACATAAGAGGCCACATCATTAATTATGTTGCTTTTTATAACGCTCACTCGACCTTTCTACCGCATCAAATTATGTAAAAATTGTAAATTTCGATCCAAACTTGAGAGGATTAATATAATAGGCATAATAATGAATTCTCCTTCAAAGGAGAAATATTAAATTTTATATAGAGGAGTTATGCTTCCCCTTGCAGTGGTGTGCAATTATCTTTTTATTTGCATGACCAGGAAAGTGAGTGAAGGGAGGGAGTATTTTTCTACCAAATCCTATTTCCCACAAAATTCCTCTTCCAAATTCTTTGTCCAAACAGACTAGTGGTGAATTTAATGTAACTACCACTCTTAAATTCCGCTCTCTTATTTGATCGTGCGGTCAAAAAGCTCTTGTGCACACTTTGCACCCCACACCTAGACTACTAGATCTAGATATCATAAACTAATGCTACCTTATTCTAGTTTGTTGACTTGTAGACTTTTACTAGTAACTGTCCTAGATATTTCTAGGAAGTGTGCAGAATCATATAGAAGGGTGTGGAGATCAGACATTGATTTAAATTTGTAGAGAGAATTCTAGAGAACTCAACTCAAAAGTAGATCAATACCACTTGTAAATAATCTTAGTCATTTATTGTATACCCTCAAGACTTATATAAGGGTACCCCTTTCATTTGTAACCATCCTCAAGATTTGTACACCAATTCTCTAATTTACTTGCTTAATCTCCTTAGTGTCTTGTTGAGGGTAAACAAATGGTATGTTGGAGAAACCTGTGACAAAAGATCATGGAGTAATACTAAAGTGTTAATTGAAGTGTAATACATATGGGTCATGTGATCCATCATGGATCCATACTTGAATGGGCCCTACCACAATAATATTGTATTAATTAAATAAAATTATCCCTCGCATCATCACGTTAATACTTCTAAGTTTGCTTTGTTTTGTTTATACTATAAAACTACAAAACCATTGAGCGTATCCTCCACCAATGATCTTTCTTGAGAGTCGTATGGTTCATAATTCAATTCTCCCCCTAATTACATGGTTTTGAAGAACTTGAGATAATCACCATGGTTTAAATCTTGGTTTGTTGAACCTATTGGATGGAACAATAATAAAGGAACATGGTTGGTGAGGGTATTAAGTGAAAATATTTAGTGAGATTTGCATTATATCTACAAAATAAACAATTTGAGATTTCTTATTTTTTATTTTTTAAAGTAGAGATTTTTAATTAGCACCTACAACCTTTATGGCTAGGGTATCAACATGTAAAGTTGATCTTTCCTACAAAATTGAGTTGGCCCATATGTTAATTCTCTTTTACATCAAGACTGTTCATTATGTTTGCAGGGCTAAGTCCTCTTATTAATATATATCCCATTGTGTTTGCCTACAAAAGAACTCAAAAAGAAATCAAATTAAGTACAAAAAATGATTCTAATCATTTTAATTAAATGATTGATACTTTCTTATTCAATAATAATGCATCTACATTTCACAAAGTTTACCCATGTTCTAGTTTTTAGAACGTTTGAAACACGATTGTTTCTTAAGAGACCTAATTTGGATGGAGGGTTTTGTCCAAGCCTAGTCAAGCTTCTCTCTGATGCATTACAGGTTAGTGGAGTTTCTTTCCCAACATTATCTTCTTCCTTGTTTTTGCATCTTTTGTATTGAAATGGCAAGTGAAACTCTTATTAGAAACCTTGCTCATTCATATGATATCTAGCAACGAAAGTATTCGACCATTTAAGTGGAGTTTTTGATGGTTGAAAGGGTTGGAAGTGGGGATAATATGTTCTTGTTGAGTTAAAATGTTTGGACTCGAGGTCAATAATTTAGGCCCCTTAACATTTTTGAGAGTCCCTTTAACAATGACCTATATAAAATATAGATACTTGTAAAATGCTTGAGTAAATGTATCATGTGTATAACACAGAAGCTTGTGAGGCCACATGTAGATGATCATGGACGTAACTAAGTATGGGCTAGGGTGGGCTGAAGCACAGGGTGGAATTTTGGATAAATTTTTTTACATAGGGATTATGCATTGGTTGGACTAATTTTTGGGTTAGAGCCCAGGGCATTTTGAAAGCATAAATTACTTATTAATGATGTCTCATTACAATATTAATTAATTTAATTGTACTCTTAATTGTACCTTTTTTTCCTTCCCTAAATACTCAATCACCTACTAGAATTTTGCTATTTGAACACCAAAAATAACGTCAATTTTACACACAAAGCCCTTAAGACTCACTCCAAGGGATGATTTCGGTGCTGATATTCACCCCACCATGTAAATTATCCTCACAAAAAATAAGTCCATTTAAAAAATTTTAACCCCATAAAAAATGGACTCCTCACTGCTTATATTTTAATCAACTTTTGATGGGGTTAAAAGTTTTAGAATGGGCTGATTTTTGTGTGAAGATGATTAACATAGTGAGGTATCATCTTCACAAATAATCAGCCTTTGGAGTGGGCTCTAAGGGCTTAGTGTCTAAAAATCAACACCGATTTTGGTGTTCAAATCGCAAAAACCTACCTATTGTATCTCTATTTTAAATAAATTAAGAGTTCTTTATAAAAATAAAAATAAAAATAAGAGTATCATTCCAACGTGTTTTCCCTCAAGATGGTAACCTAATTATTCTTCGGATGCATTGCACAATGTGTACTTACTTGAGTTAATCATTTCACTTGAATTTATGCCAATTTTTTTTGTAAATTTTCAACCACTTCTTGATGATCTAGGTGAGAGATCTTCGAATGAGCTAAGTTTTGGTGAAAACAACGTCCGCGAAATTTTTTTTATAGATGATTTTCAACCTCTAACCCCATTAATAGTAGGGGTGTGCATTTCTGATCCGATCCGCCCAAACTGACGATCCAATCCAATCATCGTTGGATCAAAACCGATCCAATGACGAGGTCGGGGCGGATTGGTTTTTTATTTTTGAAATCCAATAGGTGTGGATCGGTTGGCGGATCCGGGTGGTCGAAACCAATACCCAACCGATCCAATCAACTTATCCATATACTAAACTAAATTTGTAATTTTTATAAATATCTAAGGGTAATTATGGGCCCAAGTTGAAAATATGTGACAGTTTTACCAGACCCAACTATTTTTTTTTATTTTATGGGCCATAAATAGAGAATATGATAAATATTAAGGGCCCAATTGATATGTTTAACAGGCTTGGCCCACTAGCCCAAAATGACGAAACCAATCCAATCTTAATTGGGGCGGATCGGATTGGATGGGATTCGCTGGGTGGATCGGATTGGATTGAAAACCTAGCATCTAAGCATACATTGGATCGGATCCAGATCAAACCAAAATCAATGGTTTCGATCCGCTGCACACCCCCTAATTAATAGTTAGCCTGAAATAAATCGTGAAAATGTTGTCCCTTTCATTGTTGATTTTTAACAAATTTTTGATGAGATTTGAGATTTTAAAATGTAATTAATGTAGCGTACCCATTTAATTTAATGTATATTGAAAAAATATGAGTCTTGATACGGTTGTTTAAAAAAACATAAAATTCGGTTGTTAAACGGTTAATTAAATTGCCTACTACTAACAAGGCTTCACACTAGCCCTCCCCATTATAAATTCCTGGTTCCGCCCCTGTGGATGATCTACGAGTTGGCTTTTGGTGTCATGTTTTCTTCATCATGACTATCTCCTCACCGAAAATCAGCTTGAACTTGCCCTCTTAAAAGTTCGTTAGAAATCTACGATAAAATAAGGTTCCAGTTCTAGTCCTGGTGCATAGTGAAACTAAGCACATTGCGAAGGTTTTTCCATAAACCAGAGATTATATTTACGTAGCGGAAAAACATAATAGGGTTTTAAATTTAATCTCTGATTCATACAGGACCTCTCAACAGTTAATAGGGATCTTTAACATTAGTTTAATTGCTTACCTTCAACGCTTAATCCAACAAACTTGATTAGTAAAAGGCTTCAACTAGATTTTTCAATCCTCCACTTTAGATCTTCAAGTTTTCTCCTTTTTCTTGCAACCTGAAAAATTAGAAAACCTAGAACTAGCAGAAGAAGAGGCTAGGGTTTTCTCCACCAGTTACTAACTAGAACTAGGGTTTGAAAGAGATGGAAAAAGGAGAGAAATGACGGCCAGAAAAAGGGGTGAGCTCTCTTTCTAGCCATCCCTCCCTTTTGATATATATAGGAAGGTCTCCTACCTCTTTTTAGAATCTCAGTCTAATTAGGTCTTTAGGGTCCCCACAACTTTCAGCTAATATTTTATTTAGTATTTAGTTCTTATGTCTCACATAATTAAATACAAAATAAAATAATCACAAATTAGTCCACCACACTTTTGTAACTTAATACTTTGATAGTTGCGGTATTTATAAATAAACATTTCTTCCATTGTACCTGCATTTAAACCATCCACTGTGAACCGATATTCATAATAATCTTTAGGTTAGTATTTTACTACCAGTCACATCCTTAAGGATTATTATATCTTGATCCTTGTGCCCCAATCTGTGCAGACTAATTATTATTCTAATAATCCTAGAAGAGATCATTGACCAGTTTTGAATAATAATTCCCATAGATGAACAAGGGAATATCAAACTGAATGTGGATTTCATATTGAACTAAAATATTCTTACTCAGTAATTATTTCCATCCATCTTGTCCAGAATATTGGATCACGTTTACGTTTTTGACCTCACTGATTGACAAAACAAAATGGACATAATATACACGCAAGGTATATTTTAATTCTCAGAATTAAGGTTTAATGCAACAACAGTCTCCATGGAATTTTAGTCGTTTAGTAACATGAAATAACAAAATTCCATGTTGACCAGTTCAATGTAAACTTGTTACATCAATATATTAGACTTAGGAGTCAACACTCCGGTGATGGAGATATATCACACGATTAACCAATGCATTATAGTTTATCGTCAACAGAACCGTAATCTAATAAACTACGAACAAAGTATTAATGAACTATATCTCCTACATGCATGCAACTAGTTTATCTACGTAAACTCATTATTATTATCATGCATGCAAAATTAAATGCAGAATCTGTTCTGATTTATTGCCTTATTGCGGTGGACTATTTTCTTCGGCGAGCCCTTTGTCATCCTTAGGTTATTGGCGGATCGGTTGAAGTCTTTATGAAGGTAAGGTCTCTCAACACATAAAATGTCATCTAATTGTTTTAGGGCATAAACCCAACACATTGGTACTCACTAAGCATACAAAAGAATTATGTATACAACTCTACGTACATCAGTTTGGGTTGATTTAGTTTTCAATAATGATTTTTTGAGGTGGGACCTACTATATTTTCCCTCCCTAGTGTTACGAGGGGGTTTCTAACTGATATGACAGTAGGACCAACCATGCCATCTATGCTTCTAACAACAATACTCCTGAGTTTTGGGTCTATGAATCTGTAATATGCTACTTGGTCGACCTGCACATGGAACATCAGTTCGATTTTCTCCCTTGATCGGCCTTCGGAGATGGCAAAAATACTTGTTTTCGTTGCATTCGAAGGTACTTTGTGCAACTATAAAAATTTGAAGTATATTTCCGCCCAACATTTTAGCCCTTCCACCTTTCATTTTACTAAATGGCATGTTGGATTTCTAGATCCAACTACAAATTTCACCCAAGGGATTACAAATTTCGTTAAGGCATGTATGTTGGGAACAACTTCTTTTTTCTTTTTCTTTCAAATTTATGAGATCCCCCAAACTGATAGGCTATCTTGTGAAATGTTGAAAAAATGGGTAAAATTTTGAGCGCAAATATACGGTCCCAATTCAAAATGGTGTTGAGAACCTTAGCCATGCACGAAGTTGATCTAAAGGTTAATTTTTTGTGAGAATAATTTTCTCGGTTCAGTAGGCACATGAGCCTTTGCCCAACGATTGTGCACCTCCTATATCTTGGGTAGTTTTGGGATCGAAATTTCTTGAGTGTAGTTTACCATTAAGTTTGTCTCATGTAATTTGTTGAGCCCTCTCTTCGTATATGGTAATGACGTCACTTGTCTGTGTAGTTGCGGCATTTCTTTTCTTCCGTGGTGACGACTCCTTTATGATCTTGGTGATATCTCTGCGCTTCTTACACACCTAATGCTAAATATGATCTTCTTAGTTACATATATCATCTTCATAAAAATCATGTAAACTAAAACTTTTAGTCGGGGAAAAAATTGGTTAAAATTTCAAGTTTTACATGTGGACACTATTGGTGTGTGCGAAAAACAATTGGGTGTAACAAGTAAATAGTTGGATGTAGATATCCGCCCCAACCCGAATATGCTAAATATGATCCAAATTGATGAAAAAATGGGACTTGAGAGAAGAGCCGAAACTGATTAGCCCCCTCCTGGCCTTGGTTCCTGCAACTGCGTAAACCACTAATTGAACCAACGGTCCTCCTGTCCTGATGCAATCGGCACCCTATATCTCGAGTTCATTCTAGGAGAGAGAAGAACAAACAGGTGATCTTTCTATTTCTCTCTTTAAAGGTGACTTCTGATATCTTTTCATTACAAGTTCAGGTGTTTCTTCAACTCCAAAGACCTGAATAGATCATCCCTTTTGGTGGGTCTGTGTTTTGAATTTTTCGTTTTAGTTTTCATTTGCATTTAACCCTATTTGATTCATTTACCTCTCTTTTGAAAGAACCCCTTTATAATATAGCCTACCAAGAACTATCATTTATATGAAATTTGATTCCTTAGAATAGAAATGAATGTTGGGTTCAATGCCATTTATCTGTTTGTTGAATGTTCTGTTTCATTTGTTATACTCAGTGGTAGCTGTGAAATATTAAATTTTTTCATTGCCCAGATAATTAGAATGGGTGGGTAATGGCAAATAGGCATTTCTCAACTCCTTGTGGACCCTAAAGTCGAAGACCCAGAAACCTTAATGAGAAATTGACTTCTCTTTTTCTCTGTATGTCCTTATCTGTATGTGTATTATTATGAATTGGAAAATTATGTTCTTGGTTCATTTTGTAGTTGAAGTTTTAAGATCTTAAAAGCTTCATGATATGTTGTTTATGGTAGTAAAATGATAGATGTTAGATTTTGCAAGTGTTTGATTCTCTCTCTCTCTCTCTCTCTCTCTCTCTCTCTCTCTCTCTCCAAATGATGTCATGGCATTTCTGACCTAGATATTATGCTAGGGATTAGAAGGGATCGCATTGTTTCTCGATAATGTAGTAGAAATAGCTATTTTCATCTTTATGGTTAGCTGTTTTTATTCCAAATTGGGTACTCAAAATTTGGCTGTTCGGCCTCTAGACAAGGAGGGGGTGGCTAGATTCGAAAATGCGTAGGAGCTTCTGCATAACCTTGGGTGTCAAACCTTTCTTAACATTTGTTTATTTATGTTGAAATAAAATGTTTTAGGGCAAACAGCCGAAAGGCAAAGAACGAGACACAAATGAAGGAAAACAGGAAAAAGAGCCGAAAGAAAGATTGTTCCTACTTCCTAGCTCTCTAGGTATCTGGGTGGGTTTTCCATTGAGAACAGTGGTTGTCCCCGTCAAATACGATTCATATGGATAATTTCAGCTATTGAGGCCATCAAGCATATAGTTTTTTAGATCCTAACTTCATCCTCTAGTCTCTTATTTCCAATTCGGAAAAATTCTTCCTTGACTAACATACTCCGCCAAATTCTTGGAAATATGAGGACTAGGAACTAGGAAGATAGTTGATTCTCCAACAAAAGACTTGAGGATATCACAAAAATATTCTATTCTCAACTACAAGGAATACAACTATTATATGTTCTCAAACAGAACCCTTGAGTCCGTATTTTCATTTACACATTACAAGGTTGGATAATGTGACACACACATAGACAACATTGTGGACAATCGGTAGCATAGGTTTCTTTTTCTTGATGGTTTTGTTTTCTTGGAACTTAATATGGAAAGGGATATTTTAGTTTCATTTTTCATCTGTATTTGAGTCACATAAGTTCGTTATTTAGTCTTATTTTTGTTTTCCTGGAGTACACAAAATGCTGACTCCTGTCACAACCATTGCACTATAGGAACAATTGACAAAGAAAACCAGTGATACAAGGTTGTACTTCGATTTTGGTACTGCGGTTTCTCGAGCAGATTCTGGCAGTGGATAATTTATTCTTCGGTATGTTCTAACTTCTATTAACTATTCAAAAGTCTATGCTTCAAGAGTTTATCACATCACTTTTATATGACTCAGTCATCGTTCATGAGATCTACTAGTACAGCCAGATATGGTGTCTCATATTTCTTATCCATGTTTATGTTGCTGCATCAACCTATGCTAGCAGTTTAGAAAATTCTGATAAAACCACTTTTCTTCCAAGATGAGTGGTTTTGGGCTGTTCTGTACGAGGTTTAAAATCTCATTCTGACTGAATATTTCTGTTAATTGAAAAACTGAGACACTCCGGCTGAAGCACATCAATACATTGGTACAGAAACAATCAAATACAAACCGAGGGATATTTTAAAAATTGAATAATTATTTGCAATTGAACTATTTGCAGATGGATTTCATAAAAGCCACAGGATAAAAATACGTATGTAGATGAATTATTCCAAGCATTTGATGGTTTATTATGTATATGATCCAAGGTTAGGATAATACACGTAAAGTATTGTAGCTTAACGTTCTAACAAAATTTAGACTTATATATGACCAAATCATACTCCTAAAAACCTTGTAAAAAAGGATGACTTCGTTAGGCTTGAACACTTTTCCTTTATCCTTTCCTTGTTTTTTTTTTCGTCGTCTAGGCTAAGGCTTACAAGTTTCCTTGGGTAGTCCAAAGTTCCAGTCATTCTCAACTCGACAAAGATTGTTGTCACAGAATTTTCTTTTGAATCTGCCCTACTTCCCGCATTAATACATGTAGAGGAAACCTTGGTTTTACAATTTATTAAAATTCTTTCTCATGAAATTCCCAACTCATTCAATTTAATTTATTGGTGATGGTTGTTGCAGGTAGGGGAAGAAAATGGAGATAAAGCCAACAGTTGCCTTAAGAGCTATACTAGTAGGGGGAATAGCTGCATTTGCAAAGGTGGCTGGTGTTATGAAGGCCGCAGGTGGTGTGAAGTTGGGAGCGGCTGCTGCTGCTATGACAGCGGCAGCAACTGCAGCAATGTCGACAGGACCATCGAAACAGGAACAAAATGATGTTTCCAAGCAGCTTTCCAAGTGAGCTTTTGTTGTATTATTATTAGGAGTTTCAGTTAGGTAAAATAAGGATGTAGTATAAGAAGTGGCGGCCCCAATTGGATGTTTGGGTGCTCTGATACTGAACCTCATCTGTATTACAAATTCACAAATCTTTCTGGAAAACCAGACTATGAAGAAAACCCAGCAAAATTTTGTATTTCCCTTACTGATTGGCACACCATTGTATGAATAACTGTTCCAGCTTTTGGCACTGACATGGGTCACCCCAAATCGAGAACTGTCAGTTACATTACTTCAAATAGGAGAAATACAAAATTAACCCAAAAATATTCTCCAAGAAAAAAAAATTAACCTAAAAAAATACTTATCACGATTATTTATGTCTGATTAGCTGTAGGCACATGCGTTGAACGCCAACTGTAATAAGAAAAAAAACATCCGATAATGTGTCCTTGGACTCTGACCAGGCATCGCTTAATCAGGAACCCACACGAGTAGTTGTTAATCAGGTACAGACGAGCAAGTCCGTCAAACCAAATGTGCAAGTGTCCAGTCTAGTAATATGTTTTGAAGCTTTTCAATGGGGTTTGTCGTTGAAACGAAACAATTTGAATGCAATGCAAAAGTACATCTTTTCATTATACAACAGGGCCCCTGTTCTAGCTGGACCAAGTTTTTTCAGAGGAGATCCCATCAGAATTTTAACTGTAAATCAATCATGAGAAGCAGGGGAGGCTTCGATATAATATGAAAATAACAACTGGAATGGGAGCAAGGTGATAACAACGCTGTATCCGTTTTGGTTTCCTATAGATTTTTGTTGTAAAACAGAACTCTATTTTCAGAACGAAAATAAGCTTATGAAATGCAAGGGTAGTCCAAGAAAATAGAAAACAAAGTCAGACAAAAAGAGAAAGATTAGTGTGATTCTAACCTCCTTTTGCTTCATAGTCTCTTGAACTGTTGTCTTAAATACATCATATAGATAAAAACACCTGCTAGTTTATTATCATTTTATGAAATTCTGAGCTTCTCAATACTGAGTCGTCCAACATTTAAGACTGGAGACATCTTCAGCATCATGATGGGGGTCAAATTGATCATCTCTTTGCTGTTTGATAATAACATGTAAGAGTCAATCTGTGAGACAGATATGAGGTACCACACTACTACCTAACGAAGCATACTCTTGTCCAGCTAGAGAGATTCCTTTATGAAGTCCACCACAACCTCAGCTAACTTGGGTAGATGTTTAGTGTAACAATGGTCAGCTCCATCTATAATGTGCAATTTGTGGTTGGGGATGATTTTGGCAAACTCCAAGGCATCTTCAACTGGTGTTATTTCATCCACAGAACCATGAACTGTCAAGACCCTGTAAACAGTTTTAGTGAATTTTAGTAATACGTTGCAGTAAAAATCAAAGAAATTTCACTAGTACAACTATGGGCTTCAGCCGAGCATATATCCACGGTGACTCGTTATACACACATTTTTTGCCACAATTTTTGCTGTCACTTTGGCCCTTTGACTTTACCCCACTGTGTCTAAATGCCATTTTTGTACAAGTGAAACAAACATATAAAATACTACAACTAACAGGTAATGGTTGAAAATAGATAAACTGGCTCAGAATGCTCAAAACTACTTCTAGTCAGTTGTATATTACTCTGTAATCATATTTAAATCCTAACCATTAAAACAATTTAGCAGATTTTTAATTCTAAAGCTTCTTAGTCCATCTACTTCAATATGCCAATACCTGTAAACTATCGACACAAATAATACTGAACGTTTCTTTCTTGTTTTGTCAACATTTTGTCAGCAGTGCATTGGAGAAACTAATACCCATGTCCACGATTTAAGTAATAAAGAATCCCCATCTATGTTTGGGTATCTTAGGTTTTCTATCACTTTTCTAGAGTACTGCTACATGTACCCGAAAAAAAAAAGCACCAACCGAATGCAAATTCAAGGGTGGGTGCTGAACATTAGGAAGATGGCGAATCATGAGGATCCCTGCAATTCACGCATCCACAGCTACTTTTGAATTTGGTTAAAACTCTGGTTCACCTTTTCAGTACACATGATTTTGCTTTCTAGAGTAGCATGGTCACAAGTGGGAATACAGGAAGTAAGTCGACTTATAGTAGTAGACTACATTATGTATACAAACATGGCGTGCAAGTTCATACAGTAGATGTCGACCCCCATGAGCACAATGAAGATACTTTGGATGGAGAAATGACCATAAAGGAATTTAAGAGTTTATCAAGTGTGTCCATTCACAATTTTGGACTCAGATGAGAGTACGTGCATTTGACCATTATTAGAGAGTTTATAAAGTTCTGCTTGTTTATCTCAGTTTTACAAAAGATCTAGATCAGCCCTACCTTCCGTAAATTGCAGCATCAAGCATGCATTATAATTTAAAGAGGCAAAGCATTGGATGAAATGTATCATAACCTGCAGTTTTTTTCAATTGAAATACATGCTGCACGCATATCAGTAGCAAGGCGGTCCATTAAACTATCTTCCGTCACACGGTACAGGACATTGCCTACAGTCCAGATAAAACTTGATCAAGTATGCAATAAGTTTCTGAATCAACTGAATGCTATGAACACAGGAAGCAGGAAATGAGATTCTTCACATTGCTATGATGCTATCAGTTAGAGCATTAATCTAGAAGTTGAGACTACCTTACACAACTTACCCTCAGAAGAATTTGTACAAACTAAAAAACAAAATGTTACAGACGTAAATTTAAGTTTCCACACTGCTCAAACCTGTCATATAAGCGAAGAGGGAGCCTAAGGGCAAGTACCAAGGGAAACCCTTAATTAGCTTGTTTGAGGTAGGGGTTTAAGGGTTTGAGGTGTGGCGAGTACCACCGTGCTAAGTTGGGAGGGAAACCTAGATGGCATTGGGAGTGCAGTCTGGCACAATCTCCTTTTTTTTTTTTTTTCTTTTTCTCCCTCCCATTTCCTTAACTATGTGGCCCCACAATGAAATCTATTTTATCTTAATTTTAGCAACAAGATTCCATAGTGGACTCCAGGATTTTTTATAAAACACTAAAATTAAACCCTCCCTCTCAACGGGGAGAAAATTGTGCTGAACGGTACTATCTCTGCTGTGCGGCACAATCTATACCGCGCACAGAGATAGTGCCGTCCAGCACAATCTTTACTGGCTCCCTCAAACCCCTTGCCCAAGCCTCAAATTTGGGACGAAGGGGAAAGATTTGGTTGTTTGAGGTGTCCTTGGTACTTGCCCAAACCTCAAATTTGGCTGAATTTGGGGTGTTTGAGATTTCCATAGTACTTGCCCTTAACTACATACAATTATAAATGATGGTTCTAATACCATCTACATGGGTTCATAACAGTCTTTGCAAATCTAATTTTGCTCTGTAAAATATTTTTAGTCGGTTGGTCCATTTAAAGATCATCACACTGACAAAATATGATAAACAGTGTAGCTACAAAGAGTTGAACACACTGTAGCGTATTAGAAACTAAGTTGTGTATAGACCAACGTGGTTTGACAGGATTAAGTGAGTAAACATTCAGCTGCCAATACTATGGATGGCAAATAAGCAAGCTTATTAAACATTCATATCATACATGCTTTAAAATGCATGGGGCTATATAAAGCAAACACATGCAAATGTTGGATAGGAAGACAAATTACCTTCTTTACCCTTGACATCAATAAACCCATTTTCCTTAATTCTTTGCATAAAATCTTTACCCAAGCGTTCTTCAGTTCCTCTCTCCAGATCGAAGCGCCCAGAAACATTTATAACTTTAGGTACATCCTGATACTTAGAAGCATATAGGAGCACCACATTTCCTCCTGCAAGAAACCTTTTCAGTAATATATCACTTCGAAGAAAGCAAAAATGCATAATGATGAATATTTAGCAATTCAGAAAGGCTGAACTAGCTAACCATGCTCAGACACAGATTAGGGGAGGTAGTGGCATCATCGGTTATGTTCAACATTTGAGATGTAATCCAGGTGACGTGAAAGACAAAGAAGCAGTTCACCAACCGTAACATGTATGCTATAGTATAATTGCCAATGCGTATAAAATGCCTCACTTAGCTTTTTCACCTATATAGTTGCACAGTGATACAAAGAGGTGAACCTGTAAGATCAAGATTATTGCCCATGTGAACAAATATGCCTCAACAAACTCCTTCGGAGATTAGTGAGTGAGTCCATTCACCTATAAAGATTGAATCTTGATAAAATAAGAGGATCTATACCATGTCTAAGTGACTATTTCAATAGAAAAATCACCAAAGATGTCACAATCACTTTCTAACGACAGTCCACTCACACAAGTTCTAATGATCAATTAGTTTGGAATTAGAAAGCGCATTGTGTTGGATACCACCCAAGTTTGGCATTGGTGTTTGCCGACTAAAACCCATTACCCAGTACATCCAGTGAATTAAACTTCACCATTCATTATCAGTTATTATTATGACCAAATTTCCATACAAAAGTGTGGACATTTTGAATGACATAAATCAAAGTAAGAGACTAACTCATGAATAGTGGGTGTGCAATAATAGTTGCTAAATTAAGGTTTTGCAGTGCCTGAAATCATAATGTACTTAAAGAAAGGAAACATTAACAGTTGACACAATGTTGAACCAAAATGTATCCCATGGGTTCAAAATGTCCGACTTTTCACCATTATATTGTCAAAAATCGCTTCAAAGTTTTTACTTTTCCATATCATTAAGATACAATAAATTCAGCATAAGAAGCATATACTTAGCTTACCCTTACTATGCCCAAGAATTCCAGTTATCACCCGTTTCACCCCAGAAAAATATAGGACTACAGCATGTAAATCATCAGCCTCTCGACGGTAATAGCCATACCGAAATGAACCTTCACTTTCCCTAGAAGACAGAACATTTTCCTACATGTTTTAAGGTCTCTCCCAAAAAGGTATTTCGAATGGACCACGAACAGGGTAAAGGTATATTGCTAATACGTTAGAAAAAACAAAATACAGAAAAATAGAAAGACAGCATACCCGTTTCCAGAAAAGTCAAAGCGGAACACAGTGATTCCTTCTTTCGTTAAAGCATCAGCAAGGTTCACAATAACACTAGTTTCCTGGAGATAAAAACTTCAAATCAGTTTATAGAATAATCTTTGATTCTCTTTTGAAAAAAGAGAAATGGCTTTCTTTTGAGTAATAAGACTATTCCAACCGCGAGAGCAGTACCAAATCGAGGCAAACTCTAAATACTAGTCGGGAAAGTACTATTTCAAAAGTTTGAATGTTGCTATTACCAACCTTTGAGGACAGAAATCCATGGCAGAGGATTACAATCTCTGCTGAACCCGTTTCGTGTAACAAACCCACAAGCTTTTCACCATAGTTGTTCTCTATAGTAACTCTTTGTTGCTCAATCACTGAAAAACAAATGGATACAAGACTATAACACATGCAATCTTTTTTGCCAATATTTCCAGAAAATGAAAAAGACCAACAATCAAATGTAAAATCCTGTTAATGAAGAATTCATAGTCCTTTAATTCATTAACATAAGCTTCACTTGGAGTCCAATTGCCATTGTTTATCAAAGATTATGGCTTCAATTTACCATACCCAAACTAATTTTAAGAAGCCCATCTCAACCCACTCAGAATAACTGATCAACTGCAAGGATTCATCAAATATTGTCTTCACAGCTTGTTAAATAGTTTAAGGGGAACGTATACAATTAATAGATGAATCTAAAATTATTGTAAAAAAATTAAAAATAAGGCTGTGCCCATATCATTTGGTTTTGGTTTTACCTGGTTTTTGCTCTCTCTGTGTCAAAGACGAGTGAGCCATCCTTGCCGAGCTGGTCCAGCGATGCGAGCGTGAAAGGAGAAGGAAGGACGGCAACGACGACCTTAAAATTGAAGGACTTAACTGTTTGGTTACTAGGTTTGGTAAAACAGAGTACTCCTCCACATTTAACACTTCACATCTCTCTCGCACATTTTGTTGGTTGAGGAATGCTAAAACTAGATACACAGACTGAAGTAGCAGTTCACATCTACCATCCTTTTTGTATGTGTGGGCCTTATAAATACACAATGAATGGCTGATTTGAATTGACACCTCAATCTGTCTAATTACACAGATGTTTGGGCCGGTTTTAATAGCATTACTGTTTCGTTATATAAAAACTAAAATATCTCCGAAGGTTCAGGATTGGGGGACATGCATACACAGTCTATATGGGGGCCCACATAGAGATGATCCGACAATGTGAGGACAATCTTTTTTTTAAGAAGATGTCAAGAATAATTCAATTAAATATTGAGGAAACATACAAAAAGTAAAGGAGCAAAGGAACCAAAAAAGTTACATCGACTTTAACAAAGACTCCCAACTGAAGACAAAATCTTCAAACCTATACCTACTAGCCCAATCCAAACTACGACTCCAATGAAAACTAAGGCCTTTGAAGAAAAGAATAATCTTATCGAACTGCCTTGTCTCTCCTTTGAAGATTACGTCGTTTCTTGTCTTCCAAATGGTCCATATGACTGCATGGGGGATCGTAAGCCACAGTTTCCTACCCTTGGCTGGAAGTTTCACCTTAGGCCACATAAAAAGGAGTTGTTCTACTGATTGAGGAATGCACCAACTGATGTTAAATGAATATGCCACAAAAGCCCACAACTCCAAAGCGACTTTACAGTGTAGGAATAGGTGGTTGCAGGTCTCTTCCGTAACTCCACACATTTCACATCTGTTAGCTAGCACTCTTCCGCGACGTTTCAAACTATCAATGGTTGGGAGTTTTAACAAGCAGGCTGCCCACATCGTGAAGGTCACCNGCATCCATCAGATCCAGATCTTGCCGAGATCCAGATCTAGATCTATCGGCAAGGTTCGAGTATTCATCAGGCGGATTTGCTAGCCGAGATCCAGATATATCGGCAAGGTTCGAGTATTCATCAGTCGGATCTATACATCAGTAATCAAGTCTTCAACAGTCAGCGGTTGCAGGGGGTTGCTGTACTTATAACTCATCAAACATTTGATGGGCTTAAAAGTTTTAGAATGATTGTGATTTTGGGTGAGGATGATCCATATGTACTTAAATCATCCTCACTAAATCAGTCCTTATATCATCTTCATGTAAACCCCATAATACCATGTCAATAAAATGTTGATTCAAGCATGTCTCTAATCCTGACCTAATGACTTGTCTCCAAAATAATTATTCTCATCAAAAGTTGATAAAAAAACTAATGAAATGAATGTGTACAAAGCTTAAAGTTCCAATCAGCGCGAGATCATTCTCGCAATTAACCCCTAGATCATCTCTATGTAGGTCTTACCTAAAAGTGTAAAATAGGGTGTTCAAAATTTGAAGTTCGTGCAAGTAAATATCTGATATTAGTATGATTATTCAAAATATTTTGATGCTCCCTCCCTTATCAATTTTGGCTTCTTATTCTCACGTCATATCAAATTGTATACAACTTATATTTTATTTCAGAAGGAAAACTCTACTTTCATCCTTCTTTTTCTCTTTGGCACCCCACGTAGTGTTTACACCCTGTTTACAACACAGCCTATTGGCCCCAAGAAATGATTCAAATGTTGATTTTTATTGAAGATGATCTCCCCACCATGTAATTATTCTCACAAAAAATCATTACCACTCGACTGGAGACAGACTCAAGTCCATCACCCCTATAATCCTAACATTTTAACCCCATCTATAGTTGATCTAAATTCTAATCTAAGGCCCTGCTTGGTATGCAGAGAAAATTCGCATCTGCAATTATTCTCTGTCAAATTGATAAATCAGCAGCTTGGTATGGTATTCCTCTACTAGTTAGGATACCTATAGCCATGTTTGTCTATACAAATTACCACTACCACAGCTGTGGTAATTTGCATTCTGCAAATTTTCCCTGCATACCAAGCAGAGCCTAAAGTCACTTATTTTACTGATAAGGCTTAAAAGCTTTAGAAGGACGTGATCTTCTGGCATACGATCTACGCAAAAATCAGCGATCATCTCCATGTAAGCCAATAGTAAGGTGCAAGTGGGGTGTTGAAAGGAGAAAAGTGGAGCATCTGTTGGGTAAATAAGGATGTCGTATAAGCAAGCTGACTTCAATCAATTTGCCAATGTTTTGAACTTGTAAGATACATACTCGAGCAAATGAAAGAAAGAAAATGTTTTAAGTTTACTCAATGACAAAATCTGAACCACATCTTCATTGCAACATCTCTATCTGGAAAACCAGACTATGAATGAAGAGAACACATATTTTTTTTTACACAACTATACTGTACTGAAATGGGTCATCCCATAATCCTAGTATAGAATAATTGTCAGTTACATTGAAGAAAATAGGACAATAACAAAATCGGAAGGGCACTATCGCTTGAAGCCGAAAAAAATAAAAAATACTCAAAAAAATTTAACTACACCTATTACTATATCCTATAACCTATCCATTTCCAGAACCAGGATAATCTGGGAATAAGTTTTGAACTGCAGATGACCTTTATCTGCTTGTAGCCGATACTTGCTCCAAATGCCTGGGCTAAGTAGAACCACTTACCAGTTACCATGCCATTATGTGATGTTATGTCTGTCAATCTTATTGAACCTCAAAAATGGTCGATCATTTTAACCTGAAAAATAGTCAAAAGATCATCTCCAGTTGCGTTAGCTAAAAAGTTCAACTCACAAAAAAAGCAAACAAAATCAGAATTTCCCCTTAAAAAAGAAAATTTAGTGCAATTCTGGTCTCTTTTTGCGTCGGTCTCTTGAACAATCAAGTTGTCTGAACTAAATAAAAAATAAAAATTTAGCTACTCATAATGTAGTCCTCCAACACTAAGTTTAAAGACATCAGCAGCATCATAATAGGAAAATTTTAAACACTTTTGAAATCCCAAAATGCAAACATATCTCTATCAAACAAAAGCACACGAAGGACTAACAAGCAAATAAAAAAAGAAGAAGTAATATCCTTGTGCTACATAGGTTCCTGGGCATGAAAGTTACCTAATGAAACATACTCTTGTCCATCTGAAGAGATTCCTTTATGAAGCCCGGCTGCCTTAGCTTGATGTTTATTGTACCCGTGATTAGCTCCTTTTATAATGTGCAATTGGTGGTTAGATATAACTTAGGCAAACTCCAATGCATCTCCAACTAGTACTATTTTATCCACAGAACCATGAACCGTCAAGACCCTGTACATAGTTTTAGTGAAATTCAGTAATGACTTCACTGCAAAGATTTCTATAAAAAAGAAAAAAAGAAAAAAAAAAACAAAAAACAAAACAAAACAAAACTGTCATTTCTTTTTCAGACCACTGTTTTTTTTCCCAAGAGCGAGAGATTTTAAACTAATTCCATCTGTTTACAACATTTTTACAGAAGATTTAGTCCAGATCTCCCTTCCATACCAATTGCAACATCAAGCATGCATAATAATTTATAAATAGGAAGCATTGGACAAAATGTATGCTAACCTGCAGTTCTTTTCAATTGAAAGGCATGCTATGCGCATATCAGTTCCAATGCGCTCCATTACACTATTTTCCGTTACATGGTACTCGACATTTAATACAATTCAATAAAATCCCGATCAGGAATGCAATTTATTGAATTAGCTAAACGCTATGGACCGACAAAGCATTGGAAAAAACAATAGGCTTAATATAGCAACCAAAATTTCCCTAAGAAGAATTTGCATAAACTGAAAACTGAAAACCAAAACGTTGATGGATGGCACATCTAAGTTGTGATGCTGCTCAAACCCATCATGTCAGATAAGAAGCTTATCAAACACCCATATAGAAAATTATACTTCAAATTATGCCGTAAAAATGCATGGAAGCTATGTAAAGCAAACACACACAAATGTTGGAGAAAGACAAATTACCTTCTTTACACTTAACATCAATAAACCCATTTTCTTTAATTCTTTGAATAAAACCTTTACCCAAGCGTTCTTCAATTCCTCCCTCCATATGGTATCGCCCGGAAACGTTTACTACTGTAGGTACATCCTTATACTTAGAAGCATATAGGAGCACCACATTTCCTCCTGCAAAAACATTTTCAGAAATATAACACCACTTCCGAGAAAGCAGAAATACATAATGATGAATATTTTGCAATTCAATGACTGAACTAGCCAATACTCAGACATAAATGAGGAGATGTACTAACATCATGGCATGTTCAGTTGTAGAATCATAGTAACAGCAAACATAAACGTCCAGAGAAGAAGACAACATTAAACAACCATCAGATAAACATATTTCATGCAATTGTGACTGTTCACTTATTTTGTCTTCAGGATATTTTCAAGGGTAGATTAGTATATATATGTAATTAACCATTACCATTTGTTCCACAAACTTGACATAGTAAGGTTAACAGAAGTATATTGTATAAGTATGGGTTAGTACTAAAATCTCACTTGCTTAAAAAAAATTTCTGAAATCTCACACATATGAGAGAAAATCTGGTTCTTAAAATTTTAAATTATGGTACAAAAGCAAATAACTTAAGCTTCTCCTGCAATTTTTCCTCACATCTGAAAGTTGAACTGACTAATCAAAATTCGTTAAACTTCACCTTTTTTTTTTGTGTGAAAAAAGGTCAAGATAATATAATAAAAAGAATGAAAATATGATAGAAATCAGAGCAACATAGTAACTCGTGAATATTAGATCAGTAACGAAGTTGCTAAATGAATATTTTAGCATGCTCAAATCATGATATGTTAAAAAAGAGGAATTAATTAACAGTCTACACATCCATTAGATTGTCAAAATCACTTCTAACTAAGTTTTCCATTTTTTCTTATCAATTAGATACTATAAGTTCAGATTACGAAGCATATACTGAGCTTATTACCTTTACTATGCCCAAGAATTCCAGCTATTACCCGTTTCAACCCCGAAAAGTATAGGACCAAATCTTCAACCTCTCGACCAAAGTTGCCATAGTCAAATAAACCTTCACTTTCCCTAGAAGGCACATTTTCCAAAATGTTAGCGGATTTCAATATATTAAGAAAAACATATAAATCAATGGTCTCTTTGTTGGAATGAGAAGTCTTTAGGTAAAATATGCTCTATAGTTAGTCCTCTAGTTATTTGTTATTTCATTTGTAACTAAACCCAAAGGGTATTTATGTAATTCTATATTTACTCTTTAAATATAAATTGATTTCTGCAAAGTCAAGCATATTGCCGAAAGCTATCAAGCTATTACCGCCAGCAGCTTACCCATTTACTAATCAAAACCAGAAAAATAAAAACTTAAAAAGACATACCCATTTCCTGTAAAGTCAAAGCGGAACACACTGATTCCATCTTTTGTTAAAGCATCAGCAAGGTTCACAATAACACAAGTTTCCTGGAGATAAAAACTTCCAATGTTTTAGTATCAACTTCGCATATCCAATTAACACATACAATGATATAAGTGAAGAGAGTACTTCAAAAGTGCAAATATTGTTATAAGCCTATTACCAACCTTTGTGGATCGAAACCCATGGCATAGGATTACAATCTCTGCTGAACCCGTTTCATGTAACAAACCGACAAGCTTTTCACCATAGTTGTTCTCTATAGTAATTCTTTGGTGTTCTATCACTGAAAACAAATGAATAGAATTTGGTAAACTACACAAATTTATTTGCAAAGATGTTCAGAAAATGAGAAAGATGCACATGTTTCTGTTGTTGGTTTTGCTTACTTGGTTCTTGCTCTGTCTGCAACAAAGACGATTGAACCATCCTTGCCGAGCTGGTCCAGTGTTGCAAGCGTGAAAAGAGAAGGATTGACAGCAACCTTAAAGTTGAAGGGCACCATTGTTTAGCCCACACAAAAGTATATATCTGCAAAACTGTCAATGGGATATGAGCATCAACATGCTTGTATGATTATCTACATCATCACTATCTACACAGGTTTTACCTAAATGCATGTAAAAACAGTTGTTTTGTCATAATAAGCATGCAATGCAAAAAGGTCAAATAAAACCTTTTTTAGTTCGATACATAAAAGCATCCTACCAGTTTCACCTCTGAGTACTTCAATGTCCAACAAGAATCAAATAATAACTCAGAGATAAAGTGAGAGACACAATAGCATGTAGTTCAAAAGGAAAATGCGCGAGGACACGGTTGAAAGTAATTCAAATCAAGGGAACAAAAATGCATAAATTCTGATACAAAGTTGGGTATGTACGTGTTGGAATAAGGAGTTTATTTTAAATATCTAGTTAGTCCTTTAAATATTAGTTATTTATAATTAAACCTAGGGGGTATTAATGTAATTGTGTAAATAACACATCTCCTTAATATAGATCGATTTTTTTTTTCAGTTTAGAGAGCTAATCTCTCTACAACTTTCAACCATACCTGCTGTTTTGTTCTTCATGGTATCAGAGCTACAATACCCTAACTCTGATTTTGTGAGAGGAAAGCCCTAACTCTAAGATCGGGAAACTCTTCTTGGCCTTGGCATTTCAGCTGGCATCTCCCTTGATCCTTGCTAATCACCTTAACAGCAAGGAGATCAACTACAGCCCTCCTTTAATCTTGAAATCAGGTGAGTACGATCAATCTTGCTCATCGTTGGCTTCCGCAACCTTCTCTGATCAGTATTGTAGCCTCTACGACTTGATTTAGACCTGATTGTGTAGTTGACTGCTGCTAGTGCTTTGTGGTTTGATATATCTAGGGTTATTTTCTATTTTTTGAACTGTTTTAGGGGTTATTTGCTCAGTTTTTTGAACTGCTTTGACCTGCTTGTGGTTATTCCTTTCTTGGATTAAGAAGAAAATGACTGACAACAGTTTAACCTCTCAAACTAATCTTCCTACACCAGTAGTTACTGTTCACCGGGACAATATGAATGTCCAAATGACAACTTGCAAACTTGATGGAACAAATTATCTTGCTTGGTCTCAATTTATGAAACTTTACATTACCGGTAAGGGAAAACTTGGATATTTGACTAGAGATAAGGTTAAACCAGCAGAGAATGATCCCATATTCTCTACTTGGGTGGAAGAAAATGCCATGTTAATGTCTTGGCTTCTAAATTCTATGGCTCTAGAAGTTAGCTCTTGGTTTATGCGCCTATCCACAGCCAAAGATATATGGGTTGCAGTTGCTAAAACTTATTGTGTTGGGGGTGATGCTTCACAAATTTATGACTTAAAGTGTAGAATTACAAAGACAAATCAGAAGAATAGGCCTTTGTCTATCTACTTTAATTCTCTTCAAGCCCTATGGCAGGAACTTAATTTTTTCCAACCTTGTGATATGGAATGTGTGGCTGATACATCTAAGTTACTAAAGAGGATTGAGGATGAGCGTATAAATGAGTTTCTTGCTGGTCTTGATCATGAGTTTGATCCAATTAGGGTTCAGATTCTAGGGAAGGATACACTTCCCTCATTACGAGGGGTTTATGCATATGTTAGAAATGAAGAGCTTCGCCAGGCTGCTATGTTCTCCTCTATCTCTCAAGAAAGTTCTGCTTTGACTTCAGCTATTACACCACAGGTTAATGTAGTTCGCCAAAGTGCATCTGTTGTTAGGCCTTTGGGGGGCAACCAAAAATCTGATGATAAGGACTCACAGTATTGTGATTTTTGTAACAAAACTAGACATACTCGAGAGATATGCTTTAAACTCCATGGTCGTCCTTCCTGGCATGGTGGAGGTTCTGGTAGAAGTGGTGGAGGTTCTAGTAGAAGAGGTGGTGGTTCTGGTGGCAGAGGGGGAGGTCGGTTTGGTGGTTATGGTAATTCTAGCGCATATCATATAACCACAGATATGCAGCCTCAATCTACCTCATCATCCTCTGATATTCCACCTCAGTTCTCTCAAGCCAAGAAGGAGCAAATGATTAAGGATTGTGCTCGAATGTTGACATCAAAAGAGGCTTCTACAGGGTCTAGTTCTTTGGCCCACACTAGTAACCCAGGTAACTTTGGTAATGCTTTAACTTCATCTTGTAACTTATATGAGGATTCATGGATTGTAGTTCCTGCACATGCTTCATATTTGGGAACCACTGCAGAGGTAAACTTTTTGCAACGGTATAGGCATAAATCCTCCAATGAGTCAAGAGTATTTAGTGTAGAGCATAATCTTCGAATGCGAAGATAACAACTTAAGACTAGAGACTGCAAAGAGGTGCCTTAGTTCATATATATAGTTATATAGTTATATACATTTTTTTTTTCCTTTTTTTAATCAAATTACTTAAAAGGAGATGGAACTTTCCGATTATCTTCGGCATCAACTTTCGTAATCCTTAACGCTCTAGAAGTACTTACGAGGGAACATAGTAGACACATATCGCCTACTTTCTCTGCAATACAAAATATTGTGTCATTATATTACAGTGTCTTTAGATCTCCTCTACACAATCGATGGTTGTCCATACCTAAAAAAATTGAGAAATGAATCTTCCTTTTAACATGAAGGTGTTGAGGTAAATAGAACTACAAGCAAACGAAAATGACATTACAATACATAAAATAATAATAATGCCAAAAAACGTTGAAAATATTTTCAACCAATTAAGCATGTACAACAGAGGCTTAAACTAGCACTACACCAAATTGCGAATTTTTTAACACTTTTTTTTTTAAAATCTGTAACTTTAATTTAACATTGCAGATGTATTATTTTAAGAGTTTGGAATATTAGGGAGGCATTAGTAGTTATGAATAAGTTTAATTTAAAAAATAATAACGAAGTTTAATAATGTATTCATGTTACGTCCAATTTGTACGTTTTTTGTCTTTTATTTGATTCAGAATTACTAAATCCTCTCAAAAGATGTTGTTCAACATCAACTTAGAGTTGGGAACAAAATTTCTCTCAATGGAACAATAACCAAATTGAATAGCCTGTTTTTTGTTCTATAGTTATTTGGTTTGTTTGGAAAGTTAGGTGTGATGTGGTGTTTGAAAACAAAAATCCACACCCTAACGTACTTCGAACATGTATAACAACCAACCGTAAGGACAAGGTTTTAACAACTTTAACATACTTCGAACATGTATAAAAGATTAATAAACAAAAAGTGGAACTTACCCACAGTTGGAGAGCATGTTGTCTTCTTGTCTGCAAATAGTAAAAAAAGATGATATTAGTGATTATATTATAAAAATATCAAAAGTGCCCTCTTATTAAAAAGATAAAATTGGTTTTAGTCTTTAGACAATAACGAATAAAAGGAGAAACAAGCAAGATGCACTTTGGTTTAACAGCGTTGATAATTGGTTAGGAAAACTTCATTAATAACGAATAAAAGGAATTGAGGGGGTTACTATATAAACTTGGAAGGCATTAGTGTTGGTAATGAGAGGCTTTCGATGAGTATTTATTGGAGGAAAGAAATGATTACAACAATATAACAATCTTAAGCATTGAATGGACGTTTAGTAAAGCATTGAATGGACATTTAATATAGCAATCTTAAGCATTGAATGGACATTATTCTTAATAAAGCAATATCAAGCATTAAAAGGCAAAATGGAAGGAAGTAAATGAAAAGTTTGAATCATTTTTTTTAATAAAGCAATTTTCACCTTTGAATGGCATTCTTCTAACAAAGCAATCTCATGCAATGGTAAAAAGGAAAGACATATTTAAGACATATTTTGAGGTGAGAACAAACCTACTGGGTTGAGGCAACGAGCTTGATATATAATCTGACCTGTATAACAACATTTAAGACAGATTTAAGACATATTTTGATTAACTAACTAGAACAACAAAACAACTTAAAAATTACTAAAATCTACAATAAAATCACAGTTTTAGTTTAGGTTTAGATAAAAAAACCCTAGAATCTGAGCAGAAAAGAGAGAGAGAACAAACCTACTGGGTTGAGGCAACGAGCTTGAGAAATGAGAATCAGTCGCAATCGAACTGGAGAACAATGGCTGTTAATGGAAGAAACCGAGAGTGAGTGAAGAGAGAGAAATGAGCGAGGGTTTTAATCAGCGTCAAGTCCTTGTGTGCATTATTCTGAGCGGTTGGATGAACCGAAGAACAGTGCGGCTCATTTTGAGCCGTCCCTGCCCTTTAGTTCTTTGGCCCACACTAGTAACCCAGGTAACTTTGGTAATGCTTTAACTTCATCTTGTAACTTATATGAGGATTCATGGATTGTAGTTCCTGCACATGCTTCATATTTGGGAACCACTGTAGAGGTAAACTTTTTGCAACGGTATTGGCATAAATCCTCCAATGAGTCAAGAGTATTTAGTGCAGAGCATAATCTTCGAATGCGAAGATAACAACTTAAGACTAGAGACTGCAAAGAGGTGCCTTAGTTCATATATATATATATATATATATATATATATAGTTATATAGTTATATACATTTTTTTTTTCCTTTTTTTAATCAAATTACTTAAAAGGAGATGGAACTTTCCGATTATCTTCGGCATCAACTTTCGTAATCCTTAACGCTCTAGAAGTACTTACGAGGGAGCATAGTAGACACATATCGCCTACTTTCTCTGCAATACAAAATATTATGTCATTATATTACAGTGTCTTTAGATCTCCTCTACACAATCGATGGTTGTCCATACCTAAAAAAATTGAGAAATGAATCTTCCTTTTAACATGAAGGTGTTGAGGTAAATAGAACTACAAGCAAACGAAAATGACATTACAATACATAAAATAATAATAATGCCAAAAAACGTTGAAAATATTTTCAACCAATTAAGCATGTACAACAGAGGCTTAAACTAGCACTACACCAAATTGCGAATTTTTTAACACTTTTTTTTTTAAAATCTGTAACTTTAATTTAACGTTGCAGATGTATTGTTTTAAGAGTTTGGAATATTAGGGAGGCATTAGTAGTTATGAATAAGTTTAATTTAAAAAATAATAACGAAGTTTAATAATGTATTCATGTTACGTCCAATTTGTACGTTTTTTGTCTTTTATTTGATTCAGAATTACTAAATCCTCTCAAAAGATGTTGTTCAACATCAACTTAGAGTTGGGAACAAAATTTCTCTCAATGGAACAATAACCAAATTGAATAGCCTGTTTTTTGTTCTATAGTTATTTGGTTTGTTTGGAAAGTTAGGTGTGATGTGGTGTTTGAAAACAAAAATCCACACCCTAACGTACTTCGAACATGTATAACAACCAACCGTAAGGACAAGGTTTTAACAACTTTAACATACTTCGAACATGTATAAAAGATTAATAAACAAAAAGTGGAACTTACCCACAGTTGGAGAGCATGTTGTCTTCTTGTCTGCAAATAGTAAAAAAAGATGATATTAGTGATTATATTATAAAAATATCAAAAGTGCCCTCTTATTAAAAAGATAAAATTGGTTTTAGTCTTTAGACAATAACGAATAAAAGGAGAAACAAGCAAGATGCACTTTGGTTTAACAGCGTTGATAATTGGTTAGGAAAACTTCATTAATAACGAATAAAAGGAATTGAGGGGGTTACTATATAAACTTGGAAGGCATTAGTGTTGGTAATGAGAGGCTTTCGATGAGTATTTATTGGAGGAAAGAAATGATTACAACAATATAACAATCTTAAGCATTGAATGGACGTTTAGTAAAGCATTGAATGGACATTTAATATAGCAATCTTAAGCATTGAATGGACATTATTCTTAATAAAGCAATATCAAGCATTAAAAGGCAAAATGGAAGGAAGTAAATGAAAAGTTTGAATCATTTTTTTTAATAAAGCAATTTTCACCTTTGAATGGCATTCTTCTAACAAAGCAATCTCATGCAATGGTAAAAAGGAAAGACATATTTAAGACATATTTTGAGGTGAGAACAAACCTACTGGGTTGAGGCAACGAGCTTGATATATAATCTGACCTGTATAACAACATTTAAGACAGATTTAAGACATATTTTGATTAACTAACTAGAACAACAAAACAACTTAAAAATTACTAAAATCTACAATAAAATCACAGTTTTAGTTTAGGTTTAGATAAAAAAACCCTAGAATCTGAGCAGAAAAGAGAGAGAGAACAAACCTACTGGGTTGAGGCAACGAGCTTGAGAAATGAGAATCAGTCGCAATCGAACTGGAGAACAATGGCTGTTAATGGAAGAAACCGAGAGTGAGTGAAGAGAGAGAAATGAGCGAGGGTTTTAATCAGCGTCAAGTCCTTGTGTGCATTATTCTGAGCGGTTGGATGAACCGAAGAACAGTGCGGCTCATTTTGAGCCGTCCCTGCCCTTTAGCTTTTTTTTTTTTCACCCTTCTTACAAATTACACCCCACCGGTTTTTAATATTTTGTACTGTTATATTTTTACACTCCAAATACACTTATTAATAGGGCTAGTTTAGTGATGATATAAGATCTGATTTTTTGTGATTATGATCTCCACAATATGTGCATCATCTTAATTACAGTACATGAAGTCAATCCAAAGGCAAGTTTTTTGGTCGATGTGTTTATTCATCGACCCGTTAAAATGATCCATAAACAAAATTTTTTTTTATCTTTTAGATCAAAATCAACCCACATATTTTTCCAAAATTGGACCCACCAAATGACCATTTTATTTTTTATCAACAAAATGTCTACATAGTTCAGATCACATCAGCGCATGAGTAGGCTCACCTAATAGTTATTTTTATTCTTATAATCTACTTACATGTGAGTTGGTGCTACATGGAGTTAATCAAAGGACTGATTTTTTGTGACGATTATCTCCTCATCATGTGAATCAATATTAACCATTAGATTATCTCTACATGGACACACATTGGTGAAAATAAGACCCTTTTTTTTGTGTACATTTAACAAATTAAAGAACAATTTGGTCATTTTTGTTTTTGAACCTCTATTCAACACATAGACCTTGTAGGCTTGGTTACATTTTTATCTATGTTAGTAGTGTAAACGGGTCTAGATATTTCCAACAAGCTTTATATGTTCTAACTTCTAAGAAAAAAAAAATTTCGAAGAGGGTTGTTAACACCTTATGGGGGTGCATGTTCCTTAAGCCGGGCATGCCCTGTACACGTATTGTAGGAGTTACTAGCCGCTATACCCTGTAGATAATTATAAAATTTAGTTAAGAAATTTTAAATTTTTTATTAGATAATTATAAAATTTAGTTGTTTTAAAAATTTAATTATGATCTATTTAGATAAGGGATTTTAGAGATGGGATTTAAGGGGGCCATGGGATTTCTTGGAAAAGTGAATTTCATTATGTGATTACATTCAAATTGTTCTAAAACTTTTAACTCATCAAAAATTTGTTAGAAATAAACGGTAAAACTAATGTATGTTTCAGCGTTAATATCATACAAACTAATTTTTTTATGGGTTAAAAGTTTTAGATGGAAGTGATTTTAAATGAAGATGATTTCTATAGTGAGCACATTCTTACAAAAGATCGGTCATTGGATCATCCTCTTGTAGACTTCAGTTTTAAGCCTTAAAACAACGATAACGACCCCTTTACAAACATTGGTTAAGAGAATACCTAATTTTTAGGCTTTTGATGTAAAATACTTTCAGAAACCAAAAAACATATAGGGCCAATTAGCAATACCCCCTTAGTCACTAATTGATATTAGTGATACACCCCCATATTAATTAGTGATACACCCTTAAATTAACAGATTCTGTTATTTGGGCTGTTAAGTGCTCATCTGCTCACCGCGTGATGTACTATCTTACCAAAATGCCCACACGTGGTATGCACATGAACTACCTTAAATCCGTTTTTAAAAAATACCAAAAGTACCCATGGGTCATTTCTTTCTCTAGACTCATCTTTATCTAACAATCCAATTGCCAGGGGGACAACATCAGAGGTTTTTTACTTTTTAATGGAGGTAGAAGATTGGGGTTTTGGTTAGTTTGGTGAGAATTAAATTTAGGAGGAAACCCCTAAATTGCTACTGTACTATTCATCCTACCCTTTTCTGCCCTTTTAAAACTCAAACGTATTTTAAAGAAATTGAGTTTGTTGAGAATAGTCCCACATGGGATATGAGAGCCTAGCAAACTTAATATATAATGATCTTGGGTTACACCACTCATTGCCAATTAGTTTTGAGTTGGAAGCCACAAACTTAATATGGTATCAGAGCACAGGCACACACGTGATAGGCCCAACGGTCACACGTGCTCCACGTCACCCAAAAAGAGTTCCACGTGTTAGGCTCAAAAGAATGCCACACGTGAGGGGGTGTGTTGAGAATAGTCCCACATGGGATATGAGAGCCTAGCAAACTTAATATATAATGATCTTGGGTTACACCACTCATTGCCAATTGGTTTTGAGTTGGAAGCCCACAAACTTAATAGAGTTTTAGGTTTTCAGATCATAGAGAAGCTAGCTAGGGCAATATTAATTAGCTGGCTAGAGATCGTCTTTTGTTGTTGAGAACTATATTGTTCACAAGCTGAAGAACCAGATAGAGGAACAAAACCCTTTGGAAGCATGGCTAAGAATAATGGCCTACTGCTAGTAATTCACGATGATGACGATGACCTACTGCTAGTAACTGGCTGAATATGCACTTAAAATGTCTGAGTTGACCAAAAAATCAGACACAGTTTAGTAAGAATTAGATTTAATTTCTCTCCCTCAGGCCAATCTCTCTCGTCTCCCTCTCTCTTTTTCTCTCCCTCACCTCTCTCCCACTCTTTCCCTCCTTCCCTCTCTCATTCTCTTCTTTTTCCGTAATATCCATTAACAACCTCCTTTGCTCGTTGGATCAGGATATCGTAGCCGTAGGATTATTAGATAAGGATGAGGAGTGGAGATGACCTATGGGTACTTTCGGTATTTAAAAAAAATAAGTTAAGTTCATATGCATGCGAGGGTATTTTGGTAAAAGAATTCATCACGTACTGAGCACGTGAGCACTTAACAGCACAAATAACAGAATCCGTTAATTTAAGGGTGTATCACTAATTTCAATTAATATATGGGTGTATCACTAATATCAATTAGTGATTGAGGGGGTATCACTAATTGACCCAAACATATAATATTTCAAAGGGTAAAACTGTACTTTTTTACCCTTCTAAAACCTCAAGGTAATTAATGTTATTTTGGACAATCACCATACCTTAAAAAGTAACCCTTTCGCAGTTGGAATCACAGATTCTTTCTCACTTGCTCTCCCTATCTCAATACTCTCTCTCTCTCTATTTTGCTACGTGGGATCTCTCCTTTATTAATATGTTTTTCCCCTTACAATTTGATTTTGGACAATCCTTGTTGTAAATAAATAACTATGGCCACGGAATACATTCAATATTTCGAAAAAGAAAATAAGATTATTTTGATCATTTATATAATAATAGAGTTGTTAAATGACCATTTTAACTTCAATATAACCTAAACCGTTGATGGAGAATAAAAAAAGATACATTCATATGTTTTAGCTGTTGATAGCTATGCATAAAAAAGATATCGTTCTGTTTTAATATATAGATTTTAATTGCTTCATAGTCGCTTGACGTCATGGTTTGCCGACTCGGACTCGGTGGCCAACTCGGCAGTGACCGAGTCCGAGTCAGCCGAGTCAGCATACTGGATCACACTTTCTTTCTTTCTTGTTTATATATTAATCACCATTATACACTTTCCATAAATATTTGACACCTATGCACTTTCCACACTTAAATCTACAACTGTATCCACTTTCCATGCACAAAACACTTTCCATATAATTCATAAGTATGACACAACGTTTTTGAATTATGTAAATCCCTAAAGATTTTTGTATATCTTCACATGTCAGCAACTACCAAATAGATACAAAATCATATATTTTCAAATATATACAATCAAAACTTATTACCAAATACATACAAGGTCAACCTCAACTAAATAAAATGAGGCAATAACTCTTATATCCGAAAAAGGAAAACCAGCCTTACAAATTTAAAATTTGCAAAAAAGTGACAATTAATATTGGAATAATTAATTCTCTTGGAGCTCTCTCCCTCAACATTCAATTCTCCAAAATTTCAGCACCTGCTAAGTTTAATACTCCAATTGACAATAATTTGAAAGAAGATTAAAAAAAGTGAAGTTAGATTATAGATAAATTTTAAAAGATAAAGATGATACAAGAATGGTGAAGTTAAATTTAAAAGAAAGAGGAAGAAAACTAGTTTGGAGACTCTAGAGTTAAGAGACTTAAAAGAAAGTAAGTTTTTTTCAAAAAAAAAAAAGTACAAAAGTTCCTTAGTGTCATGACTCGGCCGGGTCATCCCAGCCAAGTTGAGAGAGTCGTTTGAGTCATAGCCGAGTTGACCAAGTCACAACCGAGTCAAGCCGAGTCCAATACGAGTCGATTTTGGTTATGAAAAGTTAGCTAGGTTCCGACCGAGTCCGATCTGAGTTGGCCAAGTCAGGCGCAACTCGACCGAGTCAGCAAACCATGGGTTGGTGCTTGGGCCAAGGGACGCCGAGTTGGGTGCGGGACATCTATTGAGCATGAGGATGCTTGTTGGTTTTAGCAAAGTCTAGTATGCTTGAGGATGTTTAGTTGGGCTTGCAAAGTTTGGGAGGGCCGACAACAATTGGTAGGCTTGGGGATGTCTTGTGGCCGCCACGACAACTTCCTGTGGGTCCGAAGACACTTAGTGGGCCTAAAGATGTCAATGGGCCAAACGACATTTAGTGGAGCTAAAGACGTTCAATGGGCCCAACATCGCCTATGGGACAAGGAAATTCTGGTGGCCACGGTAAAGTCTGATGGCCCAAAGATGCCTAGTAGGCTTAGTTACAACTAGTAGGCCCAAAAGCAGTTAGTGCGCCCAACAACACTTAGAGGGCCTAGTGGGGTCGTGTGGATTGCAAGCTTGACGAAGTTCGGTGTGGTTGACGAAACCCATTGCCAAACATTATGTCTACCCAACAAACAACAAAATTCAGTGGATCCTTAAGAAGGTATATAATAAGAACAAGGATCCTTAGGAAGGTGTCTGCATAATTTAGTAACTAGAACCGTAGTATATGGGTAATAGTCTTGCTCCAGAACCTCATGCTCTCGCTCCGAATGTATTTTAAAATAAAAAGCATATTATTATTTGCCGCTCCGACGTTCCCACACTGGTTACTTAGATGCAAAGTATAAGAACAAGGTGGATAAAATTTGTAAAAATACTAAGAATAATGTGTGGGTGTAATATATAAAAAAGGTTGGGGTGTAAATAAACCAAATTCTTTTACAAGTTCTTACTTGGGGTGGATTGTTGGTGAATTCTTACTTCAAATTCGTTCTCCAGAATTCTACAACCAATAGACCATTAAACTTTCTAAACTCTTTTAAGGGTTGTTGTGAGGTTTGATCTGATCTACACAGTGATAACATAATTCTCAAAAAAGAATAACACAACCCTTTACTCACATATCACTGGCCAGTGTAAAATGTGTTATGCCCACCCAGCGATATAATATTTTAATTTAATATGAAATAATGCATCAAGTATGTAAAATTTCAGTGAGCAACCTTTATAATTAGAACTAGCCTCAATTCCCTCTGCAGACAATGGGGGATTTTTTTAAAAAAAAAATTGATTTTTTTAATAGATAATTAGAAAGTTTAGTTGCTTTTAATTACTATAAATCTTTGAAATAACTTTTAAAGAGAAAATANTTTTAATTTTTTAATAAGTGTGTCCCTTCTTTAAGTATTTTTTAAGAAAGTATTCTATTATATTTTTAAAAAAATATTCTTATAAAAAATTAAAGTTAAGGAGCTAGAAACACAGCTTTGGGTACTTGTGCTCAGAGCCGCCCCTACCACCATTGACAGTTAATAAAATAAGTGTTTTGATCCTCTAAAAAATAAATAATAATCCTTAAAACTTATTAAAAAAGTCTGGCAAACTCCACCATACTCCAAAACGTGAATCTAAGAAACATCAAATATCCACTGGATTCTGTTAATATCCTAAAGAATCTATCACTAAAAGAATCTGTCAAAATCTTTAACACTCTTGATTGAATAGACCCCCTAAGTTGTTGGAATCTGAAACTACAACTATAAGTCTACAACACATGAAGGATGAACACGTAAATGAACAATAAAAGCAGTTTCCCGGCCTTTTGTAAAAGAGGCTATTGCATGTTGGGCATGATGGTATACCTAATGATCAAGCGTGTTCTTGTTCAACTGAGGAGACCCCTTTAGGAAATAACCTCAATCAGAGAGTTTTTTTAACTGATTTCCAAACTGAGAAAATGCACGTACGTCTCAGGTTTTATTAGAAGACTTAAGCTTATGCTACTAAGACAAAAACATGATGATACCATTCTTTTGCTAATTTCCTTGACAGAAGTTATAACCAGTTGTTGGAAATATTGTAGGAACAGTAAAGAAAACTTGAACGATACAAGAACTCCAAGGCACGTAAACGCTGTCTTTCAAACAATATTTCACCCCT
>MVGT01002357.1:129060-141882 GCA_002174775.1 Macleaya cordata
AATTCCAATGAGGACCCAACACTTAAAAGATAAACTCTAATAAGTGTAGTTACTTATAAACCTCAACATTCCAAATTTCCCAAGCAATGTGGGACTAAACTAAAGAAGAGTTAAAGCTACAAACCCACCCAAAGCTATTTTAAAAAATTTTACAACACCAGTCTCACTGTAGTGCATACTTTGTAGCATTTTGCAGAGACGAAAAAACACAAGGCTAGCTAGTTCTTAAATTTTATCCATAAAAGAAAAATGGGTACGTACATAAACCTTAAATTCGATATCAAATTTTTTTTGAAGTAAGGGGATTATTGCCCATTATACATATTTAAGAAGGCGAAGATACACCATGAAAAGCATGTGAGAAGCGCAAAAACATCGGCAAATACACTAAAGAAACTAACGGAACTGACACTAAAGGACTATAGAAAACGTCACCGAATGGCTATCTAAATACTAAATATTACATGGGACAAACTAATGACAAACTACATGTTAAGAGTTTTGATCCCAAGACCTCTCAAGTCGTAGGAGGGGTGCACAACCGCTAGACCAAAGGCCCATGTGCTAAATTCGATATCAATTGCAACATGAAGCATATATGCACAATATATAGATGCAAATTGTATTAGACAAGATGCATGCCATGATGCCAACCTGCAGTTCTTTTCAATTGAAAGGCATGCTACATTCATCTCAGCAGCAAGGCGGTACTGGACATTAATTTTCTACAATTCAATGAAAACTTGATCAAGTATGCAATTAATTTACTACTAAATTAAACCCAAAGTTTCACTCAAAACTTAAACACTAACGGGCCTACACAGACGAGATCTGACACCCAACCAAGCCCGACCCAGCCCGAGCTAGGCCTGGAGGGTTCGGGCTTGGCCAGCACGTTGCTATCCCTAATTCCTAGGTATAAATAATAGTCTAGAAGTTTTTTTTTTTTTGATTAAATAATAGTCTAGAAGTTTTTTTTTTTGATTAAATATAGTCTAGAAGTTGAGTCTGAGACTGCCCAACATAGTGTAAAAAAAAAAGGAATATACAACCACCAAAATTTCCCTAAATTTTTTTTGTAAAAACGTAATATTATAAATGCACATCTAATTGTTCACACTGCTCTAACCCGTAGTATCAAACACCTGATACAGTATAAGCAAAGGCGGAACCTAATTACGTATAATTATAAATTATGTTTCTAATTAGAGGTGGATTTATCCTAACTCAACCTGCCAGCTAAACGGATATGGTTATGGTTTGAATTTTCTGACCCATTACTCTTTCAACCTTGTTAGAGTTGGGGTCAACCCTGACTTATTTATAAAGAAAAATATTAAATAGATAGAGTTAGGATTTGAAAAATTGAATCGTTTCATAAATTAGGTATTAGGATTTTATCATCTTGACCCATTAATCCGCCAACCCACCTAGAGTCTACCATAATCTAATCCGTTGCTATGTCTAGTGGTAGTGAGGTGGTGGTTGCCGTGGGGGAGATAGTTAGAGATTAAAGTATATAATTATTTATTTAAAATAAGTGGGTAATTGATTTACATTGGCATTATGACATATTTTTGCCATCCATTAAACACAACCACAAAGGTGGGTTCAATTCTTGTTAGCCACCTCTAGAGAGATGTCTCCTCTTAATTGTTCGACATAGTGGGACACAAGAACTGCATGTGTCTTAAGTCAAGCGAGTACAAACTTAGGATTAAAAAAAAGGCCAAAGAACAAAAGGCATTTGGGTGCCTGTGAGGGCGTAATCAATCTAAAAAAAAGGTAAGAAAAGTTTGTGCGTAATTAGGTTTGATGAGTAAGAGGGAAATAAACCAGAGGGCTTTGGAGTCCAAAGAAACCTCAAGCTCTAAGGTCATTCTTGGGGTCAAGTCTTTTTTTTTTTTTTTTGGGTTTAAAGGAAAATATGTTTCTAGGCTACACGTCTGATGATTTGTTCTACAGGTGGGAGATTTTAGTTTGTGTGTAACTCCCCTTGCCTATTTGCTCAAGTTTCTTTTGTATTTTTTCCCTTTGTTTATCAACATGATTTTACCCTTCCCCCTCAACATAAAGTAAGAGGGAAATAAGATGCAAAGAAGATAATTAGGGCTTCATAATCTTCATTCCTTCCTTTGGTATTTACATGCAGTGCAACTAGCAGAAGTATGCGTTGCACTTAGACCTCGCAACAGATTAGGGTAAAGATCAATCTTAGGTTTGTAATATGGATAACACTGAGACTGTTGTAGGGCCTTGACCTCCTCCTTATTCTATTTTATAAGTTTTCTTTTGCAAAAAAAAAAAAAAAAAAAACTTAAAAGTCACTTATTAAAATATTAAATTAGAGTCTAATATTTTTTTAAGAAAATATATAATTTTTGGGTTGACCTGTTCTAACTCTAACCCTACTCTTTTAGTTAGCCGGTCGAGTTAGTTTTAGATTTGGCGGGTGAGGTTGAGTTTTACCAAGTCTGAGATTGCACGTATTAATATTAAAAAAAAACCTTTCTAAATATCTTCTCAATGAGTGAAAGATAGATTGAATGCAATTGGTAGATCATTAATCCAAGAAAAACGTTATGAGCTATTTGGTAGATCATTAATCCAAGAAAAACGTTATGAGCTATTTGGTAGATCATTTCTCATGTGTTGCATGCACCACCATAATTTGTCGATCTTTGTTATCTTATAGTTTGTTTGGATGGAAGATTCTAAGGTAGAGGTTTAGTGGGGACCAGGGATTCATGTTTCTCTGGTCTGTTTGGCTGCCAAGAATCCCTGGAAACTTAATTCCCAGGGAAGCATATTTTCTAGCAAATCTCTGTTTTGGAGTCCCACCTCCCCCTTAGAATTTACTGGAATTTTAAACTAAGGATTCACTATGTATTCACTCAACTCAATGCAGATTACATCCCATAAAATTAAAATAATAAAATAGAGATTTTCCTTAGATTTTAAATGGCAGCCAAACAAACCAAAGGATTCAAGCTTCTAAGGATTCATGAATTCATGGATTCTTTTATGGTTGCCAAACAAACCAAAGGATTCATGTTGCTAGGGATTCATATTTCTAAGGACTCATGTTTTCCTTGAAAAATATGAACTCTACATCTAAACACATTATTAATTAATTTGTTGTGCTTTTCCATTATCCTGCTTACCATCTGTTAAGCAGTAAGTATACTGTAATACCGGAGTATTAAAAACTAATCAGTATATAATACTGATATAAACACAGTACTAATATACCAGTACGGAACTATTATTACTGTTCTCAAAACAATATATATATATACAACAATACGATATATATATAAAGAACAAAAAAGGAAAATAGAAGGTTAGAAGAAGATAAACAATTGTAGACCGAGGCTAGAACAAATCTATGTCCTTAAGACAATTAGCGCCACACACGGATGCTGATGGAGAAATGGCGTTTGTCTCCCAGGACTTCAACGATCTTACCTTCTTGTTATTGCAACACTTCAATATACAGGAAGCTACGAACCAAATAATGCAGAGTTTTCTCTCTCACAGACACTAACACTTTGATGCGAAAAAATTGAATGAAAAAATGTAGACTCAGGACAACTATTTATAGAAGACAAGGTGACTGTACGAAAAGCCACAAGGTATGTTCATAAGCACCCATTCGCTCAAACATATGTATTTGAATGAACAGACTCAATACACCCCAATAAACCCAAAAACAAAAACAAAAAAAATTTAGGCATAAGCCCTGAGTGACCAAGCCAAGCCCAGCCCGGGTCGGGTCGGACGGTGCGCGTGTGTGTGGATTTTGCTTAGGTCCTCCCCCTTTTACAAAAGTGGGTGCCCCTTGGGGCCCAAACCCAAAGGCCAACCAAAGCATATAAGAGGCTCTTAAGGTTTTCACACTTTTCCAATGTGGGACTATTCTTTTCTCACAAGATTTGTCTCATTTCCAACAAGGTTATAAAAGATTCAATTTCTCATTCATCCGAAATCGGTTTTGAGCAAATAAACATTCTACGAACAACTCATCGACAAGAGGAACGCAATCCAATGACTTGTTTTCACAAATCAGATGTGGGTCCCACTCAAAAATATGCATAAATATTGCTGGTTAGAATTGTCAAAACTGAATTTTTCCAACACCATCTTCGTTATGGAATAAGCATTTCATCATCACCTAGAAACTTTTTTTTTTTTTTTTTTGGTATTGATAATTTCTCCTTCTTCAATCAATTTTGGAGTCATATATAATTACAAGCATAAGGCAATTATTTTCTCAATTAATTTGATGAGAAAATAATTGAGATATAGATTGAATTATTGATGAATCTGTCGTTATAATTACAATCCAAATGAACTTTTGTGATTGCTGATACGCAATTAATGCATAGTAAATGAAGTCGTCGTGAATGTCTTATTAAGTTAGAACAGAAGAATTAATTATTGATCAACTGAAAGTACGTACATCAGAAATATACAAGAAATGATCAAAAACTCAAAAAGCCAATGGGAGTACATGAAGAAAATAAAATTCAAGGAGATTGAAGCAGGATCTCCCTCCACCTCAATGTTTGCAAATGAATTTTTTATTAATGCCATGAAACTTTATATTGCATTCTATTAATTAATCCTTTTGATATATCATTTGTATAGACACATATAGAGCAGATGTGAGTTCCCAATCGAAATGATGGGGCGGGCAGACTACATCTACTCCAAGGGTCAGTTAGTAATAGTGCTGTTTGGACCGACCAAGTTACAAAAGTTGTGCCTCGATGCTTATGTAGCATGATCAGTCCCACTGCCATGTAAGTTAAAAACTTCTTTAAAACACTTTTGAGAGGGGAAAAGTAGTGGGTTCCATCCTATCACATAAGCGTCTGCCACCACTTTTGTAAAACCATCGGTCCAAAAATCATTTCTGGTCAGTTAGGCGCTGAGATCAGGCTTATCTCGTCTGGGTTACAAGAGATTAAGAAAAAAAAAGCCCAATTCTAATTAAGATATTGCATTAATATATAGCACAATTCAAAAGAATATGTTACCATAGAACTGTTTGTCAATCAATTAATTTTTTTTTATGATGGGAGGAGTATTCTTAAAGTAAACGTACCGTACCTAATGAGTCCTACAAACATCGGAGGATCAACTATTAACGACATGGAGTATTCATACGTTACTAAATTATGCACGCCCTCTAACATTTTTCTAATTTATTTGATATATCTATATTATATCAACACTATATAACAAACTTTACTAGCTAAACTAATTGGCATTTGCAAACAATCAATTAAAAATTATTAACTAAAGTGCTAATGTTTTTAGAACATGACTAAAGAATAAATTGCAATTTGTCTCCTTGGCTATAATTGATGCAGGACATATTTTGTGAGTCCCTCTTAAATTTCAGCTTTAGTTAGGAGTTAGTAATTTCTATATTTTAGCTAGTAATTTTCTTTATTTGAGTATTTTTCTTTTATTATTTAGCAGTTTACTTGTTAGATTAGAAGTGTCTTTTGAATTATAATTCTAATAAGTTTAGGGAACCCTTATTATTATATAAGGAGATGTAATAAATAATTTAACAATACAATATACGATACAATTCAATACAGTTTTGATTAATAATATTTGAATTATCTTCTTAGTTGAGATTTATTTCGGTGTTCTTCAATTCCGGATGAATTTTTATCATTTTTTCCATTGTGTCAATAATCGTATAAAAAGGCTGATTTTTCTAGCGAGGCTTTAGGGCTTACTGTGAGAAGAAATGACTACAACAACAACATTGGGCGGGGCTTTGATAAGGACATTGGCCAAACTTTACATATAAACTGATGGCGACAGCACACGTGGGCTTGGGGTCGAATCAATTTGACTAGCCTAAACACAAACCCTAGAATTTTTTGTGCCCACTAATTTTATTATGGACTTGTGGTGGTAATGGAAATTACGTGGCCAAACGCAGTACACCAGATAGTGTGAAAGAGATCGGAAGAGACTTTGGGATACATGATATCTGAAATATTATAAAGAGACTTCACCGAACCACTCTGTGAAGCCTCTGTATGTCTTTGGGTATTGTTTGGGGTTTTGTAAATTATTTGGGGATATCAAATATGTTCATCAAATTATTTATTTATTACATTTGGAATATTCTTGCCGAGTTGATCTAAAGATTGATTTTCTTTTAAAGATGACCTCTTCAACGTCTAGATCACATCAACATATACAATGTCACCAATCAGTCGGCCATCTAATATCCTTTTTATTTTTGCACTTTACTTATAGCCATTTGTTCACCCATATAGAAATGATCAAAGAGCTAGTTTTATTACTTCGAAAATCTGAGTTTTGTTTGAAAAATAGATCAAAATTTTCAACCCATTTCTCATATCAAAAATTAGATCCGGGAGAAGAGGAGGAAGAAGAAGAAGGGGGCGATGGCACTGGGTCGCTGTGAATGTGACAATAACAACACTCTTTGTCAAAACCCTTTGTTAGCAGTTCCACCGGCTGCAAGGGTCAGTCGATCTTCACACATATAAAGTATGCCCAATTTTAGGTACACGTTCGCTTACAAGTATGACATGCCTCATAATTTGCCCTCTCCAAGAGGGATCATCTGCAATCTTATTTCTTTTAACAATAATGCGCCGTATAATTTACCAACTTACACGGACAAAATGCGTGCAAGATAGAAAAATGAGTTTGTCATGGGTGTAGCGCCTCTAGACATCTCAACTGCAATCTTATTCCTTTTTATCCACAGAGTGAAAGCGGATTCAACATGGAACCGCGCTCCTAGGTTTTGGATTCACACACAAGAATTTTAGGAACCGTGTTTTAGAGTTAAACATTAATTTTATAACAATTTTGTTTCTTTGCAAAAGAGTTGTTATTTCTTCTTCCGCTACTTTTGATCAGTTGTAGCCTGGGTAGTTTTTTTTTTTTTAGATTTTTATAAATCCATCCAAAATTTGTTATATAGGTAGTAACCTTCTCCTTTCTTACTTGAAACTAGTGGCGGAGCTAGAAATTTTTTTGGGTGGGGCACACAAATTGAAGGGTAATTTTGAATCGAGTGTACCTCATTTTTACTACGTATTCTTACACTTTGTTGATAGATATTGAGTCAAGGAACTCCTCACCATGTAGATCACCATCACAAAAAACGACATTGTTCTCAATTTTTAACAGTAGTTACGGTACTATATTCAAAAATTGATTCAAATTTTAAGCTTAAATTCTAACAATTAGTTTCTCAGCTATATTATTTACCCATTGTGGGGCTAATAGTATTAAGAGTCTTCAGTTTCAACTGGATGACATTGCCAAAAAAAATAAAATTGGATGACATGACCACTTTAATTTCTCCCTCAATCGATCTCTTTTACTCTCATCTCTCACTCGATCTCTCTTTAGTTCATTTTCTTTTTATTTTTAGTGTGAAAGTCGAGTTGGTCATTGGACTGCGGTTTAAGACTACACAATCCTAAAACAAAGTTAATTTGCAGTTTTCATAGTTCGAAACCAATCTAAAATACTAGCATGGAGAAACACTTTAACAAATTTACTCAAATAAAACCTAAGATATTCCGAAGTGTATTTGAGGATGGGGATATCACATCTTTTAAAATATTGTTTGGGTGCCGTGGGAGGGCCGAATCAAATCTAAGGAAGTACGGACACTTTTCAGAGGAAAAAAAAACGCCCATATCGTGTCCATGTTGTCACAGTGTGACTTGTGTCTTCTAATAAAAAAAGTTAAAAAATAATGTTCAAGTCTGAATTCGTGTTTATTTAAGAACACGTTCAATTCCAGACCGTGCTCGCTAGCTAAAAGTTAAGGGAGAGAGAAGAACCGATTTCATTGGTGTCGACACCGTCCTTTACTCTCTACAATACTATCTAGAGTACTTTTTTGGACCGACCAATTGCTAGATGTTAATGTCGCATGGTCGGTCCATTACTGTATGAGTTGGAAATCCTACAAAATATTTTGGGATGGGAAAGGTGGTAGGTCCTATCCTGCCACATAATTCTCTATCTTCTAAAATAGATTGAAGTGGCACCTCACATTTACCATCCGTTGTGTATTTATAAACAGTGATGCTACACTTAGTGTATTGCAAATATTATTGCAAAGGCTATTTAGGAGGGTATTTCTGTCAATTTAGGAATGACGCAAATCACAAGAGGTATGAGATTATTTGAGAACCGTGGGATGACTAGGCAGTAAGGTTTGTTGTAAGAAATTACAGTAAATTTAGCATTTTTCATTTATGAGCCTCATAAATACACAATAAATAGTGGATGTTGGATGCCACCTTAATCTATATTGCTAGGCTGATGCAATAATCGAACCAAATAGTAACTCTGAAATACAAATCATTATGGACACTACTAGGTGAACATAACTTTTATTATGTTTGGGCCAAACATAAACATTGTGGGGCTCACATGACTACGATCCAAGGGCTGATATTTTGTGAATATGTTCTCCTCATTATGTAGATCATCCTCATAAAAAATCAGCCAATTCTAAAATTTCTAACATCACCTAAAATTGATTGGAAGTTGATTAAAAATTAATCGTGAAAAATAAACGGTGAGGACTTCCATCCAATTTTTGATGAGATTATAAATTTTATTAGAATGAAATGATTTTTTGTGGAGACAATCTACATGGAGAGAAGAACATGCTCACAAAATATCAGTCCTTGGATCGTAATCATGTCGGCCCACAATATTTATGCTTAGCCAAAATATAAAAAATTATGTTCAAATGGCTTTATTCAATCATTAGCTCTTTCTGTCTCGACATTTTGTTTCTATTTCTCTCATTTTCTTTGTTGGGTGGGCCCAAGATATCCTGACACAGTACCTAACTGCGGTACAATAGAAATAGAGTGATTGATTGATCTGGTTCTTTCATTAATTAAAGATAATTTTATTTTTGAAGTAATTGATTTTAGTACTCAAATCAATTTATTTTTTTTAGGGGAACGACCAAAACATTTAAAATAATTTTTTTCAGTTTGTTTAGTCCACCAAATTTTATATGAGTCTATTTAGTCTAAAAATAAAATTTGGATAGATCTGCCCTTTAACTAATTTATTTTTTAGATCTACCTTCCACTTGTTCTTTCTCAAGTTCATGCACCCTAGTCTCTAGTTAACAATCTGAAATGAGTTTTTGATTTCAATTTGGAAAAACATTGATTTTCATACTGAGGATCCTGATTCTTCTTTTTTGATTTTTATTTTTCATGGAAAGGAGGAGAAGATAGAGAAGGATCAGGAAATAAGAGTAACGGATGCCGAAAACCAACCACAAGTCGACGTCGATCAACCAGAGAAAGAAAAATGGCTTTGCAACAAGATGTACGGACTCTCTCTATCTATCTCTATTTCTCTCTCCACATATACAGACACACCCATGTACCCAGTGCAACAACTGCCATTGCTACCGCAAAGACTTCCACTGCCTCAACCACTATCATTGTCACAATCACCTCATCACCGCTCCGTCTCCACCATCACCACCGAGAGAGAGATCGACATAGAGAAGAGAGTAAATATAAGAGATAAAGAGAAGAGAATAAGAGAGAAATGAGAAAAGATCTGTTTAGAAGAAAAAAAATAGAAAAGAGAAAGAGAGAAAAGAAGGAAAAGAGAGGATAGAGAGAGAAGAGAGGGACGTGAGAGAGAGAGAAAAGAAAGGAAAGAGAAAGAAGAGAAAAAAAGAAATAGAAGAAAGAAAAAGAAAAAATTCAACATAGATCTATGCATGAATTATGCAAAAATATTTTTGCAGGAACTATGTAAAATCATGTTTAACAGATGCTTTAGCATAGATCTATGCAAAAATATTTCACATAATGATTTAGCATATGCATGCAAAAATATTTTTGCATAAATTTCAAGATTTATTTTTTCAAAAATCATTCTTGACTGGTCTAGTTTTAAAGATCTCGAAAAATGCTTTCCAAATATATGAATTTCGTCAAAATCTAAATTTTAATTTAAGAGATATAACATTTTGAAGTTTAAAAATAAAAAAGATAATTAACTTTCTCTAGTACAACTGTACAAATTTGAAAAAGACAAAAAGGTAATTGAGAAATATAGTACGAGTAAAACAGTAACATTAAAAAAAGAAAGAATGGACTAAATAGATTTAGAAAAGTTTGAAAAGGACTAAACTGATTAAAAAATCTTTAAAAAATGTATTTCAGCCTTATTGAAAATCTTGTGTGCTAAATGGATTAAAAAAATTATATATTGGATGTTTTGGCCATTATTCTTTTTTTTTAAATATAATATTATCATCATTTACATGATGGCTATAAAAAATCAACTAATAAAAGATGACCAGTGATATCCCCCCATCCTCGTACACACTAGGGATATCCTAGGTCTTTTTTTTTTAAGTCAAACTAAGTTTGACCAATTTTTTTGTTTGTTCTTGGGGTATCCTCCCATTTATAATAAAATATATATAAATTCTTTTATTTCCACCCCACAAACTAAAATTCACCCTACCATTTTTATCTTCCCCACCACCACCGCCAACACCACGCCACCACCATTATGTGGAGATAATCCTACAATAGTTTTTTTAATTTTTTATGATTTTTTTTAAAAAAAATGCCAAGGAAATCACAAGTTTTGCTATATATTTCAGACCTTTACGACCTACAACGAAAGATTATTTCGGTTCCCGCGGTCCGAAACTAAATCATTATCATGGTTTCTATAGTCCGAAATATATATGTATGTTCGGTTTCCATGGTCCAAAACCCATTTAGAAAATTAGTCTAGAAAAAACCTTCATCTGACTATTTTAAATGGGTTTCAGACTATGTAAACTGAAACTTATATTAAGTTTCCATTATGATAATCGAAACATATAAGAAGTTTCTGTTCTCATAGTCCGAAAAGTATAAGAAGTTTCCGTTTTCATAATCCGAAACCTATAAAAGCTTTTCCTGACTAGTATTTTAAATTGGTTTCGGACTACGAAAACCGCAAATCAACTTCGTTTCAGGACTGTGTAGTCCGAAATTTTAGTCTGATGGTCAACTCGATTTTCACACTAAAAATGAAAAAAAAAGAACCAAAGAGACATCGAGTGAGAGAGAAAGAGGGAGAGAAATAGAGATCGAGTGTGAGAGAGAAATAAGAGAGATCGAGGGAGATCTGAGATTGAGACAGATCTCTCTCGATCTCTTTTCTTTCTCTCTCATTCGATCTCTTCCTCTTCCTCTTCCTCTCCCTCTCTTTCTCTCTCTTTTCCCTCTCTCTTGGATGCGGAGGTGGAAGCAATGGTGGTGGCGATGGTGGGAAAGATAGAAGAGATTTTAATTATTTTTTAAGAATTAAAATTTTTAATTATTTATTAAAACAATTTTTTTATTAAAAAGAGGCTAGGATATCCCCTAGTTTACTGAGGGGATGCCTCCAAGTGCATTTTAACAAAATGGGAGCATCCTCTAGTGTAGGATATCTCCCAGTGTGTTTGAGGATGGGGATATCACTGGTCACAAAAGATCCCTAACCCTCCAAACAAATTAGTTTAAATGTTAGTTATTTATTTATATTATTAAAATTTAGGTTAAGTGTTCGTAGTGCTACAAATCTCCGATTGAGCTGATTTTTTTAGATATGATCTAAATTGTAAAAATAAATTTTTTTAAAAAAATTAATCCATTTAAATAACTTTACGGAACTAAACGAACTACTAACCTTTTAACCTTAATATGTGCGTAACAGCAAGGGTTAAGAAATTCCTAGAGATTGGAAGGAATGGATCCTCTAATTATGTTGTCTTATATTAATTATGCTCTCTCGATTTTCAATCCACCTTGGTTTTTTTAGCGGTGGTGCTACACTTATTGTAAAGTGTACTGCAAACCTTACTGCAAATGTTATTTAGGAGGGTATTGACTTTGATTTGAGAATGATGCAGATCACGCAGGGTAATTATTTAAGAACTGTGAAATGATTAGGGAGTAAGATTTACAGTAAGAAAATGTAGTAAGTTTAGCATTTTTCCTTGCAAGGATTCGGTGATGCTAACTCATTGTTATAATGAGTTTTGATTTGGGGAAGTATACCTCTTGTGTACTATTTCTAATCAATCAATCAAAAAACAAATTATGCTCTCTCTCTCTAGATCTTCCACACCTAAGTTCAAGTTCTACATGCAAGGAATTTATATGGGTTTCGTTTTGTCAAACACATGACATGGGTTCGTTTGATCAGGACTGTTCTTGCTTTGATGGACGGACATGATCATGATGGAACCACCAAGGGGGTGGCCTAGTGGTAGAATGCTTATCTCATAAATATATAGGAGGTTGAGAGTTCGACTCCTCCTCCTGGTGGCCAATCACATGTAAGAAATTATAGTATTTGGTTAGTTTCTTTGACTTGGTGGCGGTTGTGGTCCGTGGCTAGTCCATGAGGATTAGACGCGCGCTCAATAAGATCAGGATCACCTCATGAGATTAAAAAAAATAAAAAATGATAGACACTTGATGATTGATCATATTCCCCGCCAAGATCTGCTATATCCTCCCATCTAGATAGATAGATAGATAGATAGATAGATTGATAAACTAGCCCCTATATCCCGTGCAAGGCACGTGGCTTCTTTAAAAAAAAAATTGAATTTTTTATTAGATAATTACAAAATTTTGTTATTTTAAAATTTGAATTTATATTTATAGTGTAGGTTTTTTAACCCCCACTTAAGAGATGGGGTTTTGTTAACCCAATAATAGATAATAGATAGGGCCATATGTTTATAATGTA
>MVGT01002357.1:145975-156442 GCA_002174775.1 Macleaya cordata
ATATTTATGTTATCATTTATAGTAGTAAATAGTAATTATGGCCATATTTATATACTTTAGTAGTAATTAAAATTAAAGGTAATTAATTATAATAGTAATCCTAATATGGAAATGATTGATTAAATGATAATTAATTAATTAAATATATATTATTGCAGTAGTAATTGGTATCAATTAGAAACAACTAAAGTTATTGGTGATATGATTATCTTAATTATTAGTAAATAATAAATATTAATAGTAATTATTGTGAACCGTTTTAGAAAGATTTAGAAATAAATACTGGTGAGATGGCATTCTTGATTTGACGTGGCACTCTAAGAGAATAGAGTGCCACGTGGATCGTAGAGGCGTCATGTCAGACGCTTCAGATATAGTAATATAGTATAGATAATAGATACGAAGAGAGTCCCACTCCCTAAATATATATAAGGTACACCTATGACTCATCTTCATCTTCATCACTATCCCTATGTGATTCTCCCTAAATTTCACTGATTAAACATGTGGAGTTTGTGTGACTGAGGCTTACAAGAACTTTTGAGTGATACCATTGTGGACAAAAACTCCTATTTACAAAATGTATGGACCATTTGATCCGTAACACTTTGTATTTGTTCAAAACCTTGGTCGTGTTTTCTTTTTTAACTGTTTAGTCTCTTTTGTAAAACAATTGAATGTTTGCTCTATTTTCTTATTTGTGTAGTTCTAAGTTTGCCTTTATTCTATTTTTTGTTTTAAAACTTTAAAATGTTATATATTTAAACTACAAATCAGATTTTGATAACATATATATGTTTGGAAAGCATTTGTTGAGATCTTCAAAACAATACTAGTCACTAATTTTTTTAAAAATACGTGCAAATCTAAATTTGTAATTTCAAATGTGAAGTTAAATTGTAATTTTGAAGTTGCAATATTTTGAATAATTCAAAACAAAATTTGCATACCACTTTTATTAATAGATTGTGTTGAAAACCGTTTGCATATTTGAAGTTGCTACGTTTTGAGTTTTTAAAACTTAAAATTGCTTCATTTCTTTTTTTAAAAGATTTTTGTACCAGGCGTAATTAGATAAATTGCATAGTTTAAAGATTTCTTTTGCAAATCTAATTTTGCAGTTTGCAATTTAAACTCAATAAAATTCTTAGTTCATGGAATTGATCTAATATTTTCACAAGTTCCTCCCAACTTATTTTTTGTGGTATAACTTCAAAGTCACTTGGAGTAGGCTACAAATATAACACAAAATGACTGTGAATATTTGTAGTACTTTCAAAACCGTGAACATTCACACTTATTATGCCACTTATTTATAGGCTCACTCTAAATAATTATGAAGAAGTACCACCAAAAACTAATAAAAGTTAGGCATTTCTTAACATTTACATGCTGCGAAAATTCCTTGGATACCATAACTTTCATGGCAATCGTAAGTAAATTGTAAAATTAAGCTCGGTTGAACATGTAAAAATTGGGTGGAATTATCCACACCCCTTCCACACAAGAAAACACTTTTTATTTTATTCTAATATCTGAATCTTCTTCTTCCCATAGTTAAGCATCTAAGGGTTATGTTAGCTAAGATTCACAAACCAGAAGAATCAAAGAAGACTCAAGAGTCAATAGTCCTGACAGGCCAGCTAGTCCTCCTTAGAATTCAAATTTTTTTGCACATGCATATATGCATGCCAAGTGGTTTTGGGGTCCCTCTTTTTAAGAGTTTTAGCAATGGATCCCAAGCCCTAATTCCTACTCAGAATATCTCTGGAGTCAAAGATCTTAATTTTGAATGGATATTTAGTTTATTCATATTTGTTTGTCCGTGAGTTAAATATGTATTTTGGGCAGGTCGTAAATTTAATTTTTGGGAAGGCTCATTTGAGTTAGACATTTAGAGAGAGTTAAATATGTCAGAAAAAAGATATATGATAGAGCTTATTAAATTCAAGAGTCATTTTTTCACATGGGTATTATAAAATTAGACAATAATAATTTTTTTAGATTATTATTATTTTTTTACAATTCTTGAACATTTTTAAATTCAAGAGTTAAGAAAAAAAATTCTGAGTCCTTGTATTTAAATTGGTTCTTACGATCAAAATGTTACCTACATTATCGATTTTTTTTCACTTTTGATCGAGTCCTAATTAGGAAAATGATTATAAAGAGTAGTTGAACTAATCTCTGTTTGGTTTTGATTATATTCTTTAGACTGTGCATCATTACATGTGTCCCTAAACAAACAAATAAAATCGTAAGTGTAGACAAGCTGGTTAATGTCCCCTTCTGCATAACCCTAGCCAGGTATTCAAAATATTTTAAATAAAAAAACAAGGGAAAATAATAAAAAAACATTCAATATATATTTTTTTAATCCATTTAGTACATAAGATTCTCATTTTTAAAGTTTTTTGAATCTATTTAGTCATTTTTAAATTTTTTTTTTGAAGGGAGTCTTTTTTTTAACTTTTCTAAATCGATTTAGTCTATTCTTTCCCATTTAATGTTTCTGTTTTAACCTTATTATATTTCTCAATCACCATTTTGTCTTTTCAAACTTGTACAATTGTATGAGAGAGAAAATTAGTTATCTTTTTTTATTTTTAAACTTCAAAATGTTATATCTCTTAAACTAAAATTCAGATTTTTACGAAGATCTTTGAAACTAGAACAGTCAGGAATGGTTTTTGAAAAAAAAAAAAATTCACAAAATTTTGCAAAACTATTTTTGTATATGCAGAAAACATGCAAAAATACTTTTGTCTACTGTTTTGAGTAATATTTTTTGACCAAATTTGTATATTTGGAAAGCATTTTTCGACATCTTCACTTCTTTTTTTTTTTATAAAAAAATATTATTTTCTTGTCTCATTTCGAAGATCTCGATTAAATGCTTTTCAAAAGTATAAATTTTGTAAAAAATTGATTTGTACTTTTAAAGTTATGCCAATTTTATGTAAAAAAAAAAATAGTTAATTGGTAGAACATGCACCTATAATTAATGATAACTTTAAATTAGTTAAATGACAGATATATCTAAATTTTATTTTTGGACTAAATAGACTTATATATATTATTTGGTGGTTAAATGTACTAAAATAATAAACCTAAATTGAATTTTTTGTACTATCTCCCGAAAAACAAAGGCTAGATACACAAGATCTTTACAAAATCTTAAGACCTGTTGATTCTTTCCTTAAAATGGTAATAAAGACATTTTTGCTTCACAAGTATCCACTTGTTCATGGAACCCATTCAATTTTAGAAAAAAAAAAAAAGACAAGGACTTGTAAACAACTAGTTTTAGATCTCGACCGTCTAACTAACGATAATTGATTGAGGTCCACAAAAAAGGTATCTAGGTAAAATCTGTGGGTCAATTAAAATATTTCACATGATTCATTTGTATCCCCACTTTGTTTTTTTGTTTTTCAGTCAAGAAGTGTTCCCACTCTTCGGGTGAGACCAGTCTCCTGCTTGAATGCTCTAACTCCCAAGGAAGTTTCTCAACTTGCAACTAAGTAAATGATAAATCTTAGTAGATTGGCTATTTGGGGGTTTCGAACCAAGACTTCTTAGAGGTGAGTGTCTTTACCATAAGGCCACTGCACGAATATTAAGTATGATGGAAATAAAAAGAACAGCTTTGATGCAGCGAAAAACAATGGAAAAAATTTTAAAAACACGTTTATAACTTAAAGAACTCGAAAATAACTCTTAACTAATAAGAAAACTCAAATTGTATTAAGCAAAAATAGAGTAATGTAAATAATTTCGACCCCTATTTATATAATAAATAACCTAAACATAAAAATAAATCATATTAAAAACTTAACTAAAAAGAAACTTCTAATAAAATAAGAAACTACTAAAATAAATATACATTTTTTAAAATAGTAAAACTGCTAATTTGAAAGTCAAAACAATAGAATTTAACTAGACGACGTTTTCAAATGACCGTACGAATTTCACACGATCTTGACATTGGGAATCTGACATTACTTGGACTTGGGCTTGAATTTCTCATTCAATTCCTCTACATCAAGCTCTTCCATTGAATTTCTATGAATCATCATTATATATGACGTTGGATTCTGAAAAAAAAAAAAATCAGTATGACGTTGGTTGGATAAAAGGACCTTAAATATTGTTTGCAAACTAGAAAAACAAAGATTTTCTCTGAAACCCCTTTCATTGTTCTTCCCTTTCATGGATAATGCAACCCTCATTTTTTTTTTATTGGTAATATGAATTAAAAAAACACTCCAGGGATGTACTAAAAGCATAAACCGGAAACACACAAAAACAAAAGGAACTCAACAGAGTACCTCAAAAGAGAAAAAAACAAAAAACACCATCACTCTCAACAACCACTGCAAAACCCTAACACCAAAAGCAGAAACTCCCAGACTATAAAACAAAGAAAGAAAAAAACAACGTACAAAGACGAACCCCACCTTGAAAACAATAAAACCTACAGCTGGAGGATGAAAAAAATGTTAGCAGATCCTCTGTTTCTATTTGTATGTGCCATCTATGTGTTTACGTTGATTCGATTCGAACTAATGGCTAATTATTTTGTAAGATTATTCTCATTGTTATATAGATTACTTTCGCAAAAAATCATCTATTTCTAACACGTTTAACCCCATCTGATGTTGATCGAACAAAAAAGATGATAATAAACGGTTTATTTTTCAATCAATTTTTGATGGCATTAGATGTCTTAAAATAAATTAATTTTTTGTGAAAATGATCTATATAACAATGAGAACAATTTTATAAAAAAACTCAATTGTTGGTTCGCTTATATGCAGGCCCTACAAACTAAAATAAACGTGGACAAATAGAGAGCACATGTAGATGGGGACAAAAGATCTGCTCTTTGAAAAAATCTTTCCCAGAACAGGACAATAAATTCAGCTCGAGTACCTTTAAAGCAATCCATCCCCGAGACCCAGTAAAAAGATTGCAATTTTATCTTGACGATAATGCAACCCTCTTCAATTTGTATAAATACCCATCACACCTCCTCTTCTTAATTACTACATCTTTCTTTTTTTGATCATAACTCCATCTTATATCACCATATTCTTACTACCTTAACCATTTAACCCAACCCATCCCTCTCTCCCTCTATCTCTCTCCCTCTCTCTCTCTACATCTCTTCCTCTTTCTACGCCATTCATTTTTCACCATGCACCTTAATTAACCAAATAACCCAACCCATCTCTCTCTAGATCTTTCTCTAAATATCTTTTTTCCTATAAAAAAATCTCTCTCTAGATCTCTCTCTAAATATCTTCTTTCCTACATAAAAATAAAAACTCTCTCTAAACCATTCATTTTTTTCAGCCATGCACTAATTAACTTTTTTTTTTTTAAATTTTATCAGAGCACTAATTAACCAAATAACCCAAGTACCCAACTCATCTCTCTCTCTCTAAGATTTAGAGTATGAGTAAGTATAGTCAAATTCCAACATATCTAGTGTTTCTACTTGTTATAAGCCGTTTAATGTCCATCATAGGGAAACCAAGGCCATGGACACATTTGTTGCCACAAGAACTTCTATCACATGAACTTGCTACTAGGTTAAGTTTGGATTCTAATGCAATTAACTTAGCTTCCACAGATTTTGGTAAACTAATTCGATCAACACCAGCAGCAGTTTTATATCCATCTTCTCATGAAGATATTGCAAATCTTATAAAGTTCTCAAACGTTTGTTCTAAACCTTTTAATATTGCAGCTAGGGGCCGTGGTCATTCGGTTAGAGGACAGGCCATGGCCATTGATGGTGTTGTTATTGATATGAGGTCCTTGAATTCATGTGGTACTAAGGGAAGTCGAATCGAAGTTGGTGGAACAAGTTCGACGAACTTTTACGTTGATGTTGGGGGTGAACAACTTTGGATTGATGTGTTAAATGTTACCCTTGAACGAGGACTTTCACCGAGGTCATGGACTGATTATTTGTATTTGACAGTCGGCGGGACCTTGTCGAATGCAGGAATTAGCGGACAATCGTTTCGCTATGGCCCTCAGATCAGCAATGTTTATGAGATGGATGTAATTACAGGTATATATACATCCGTCGATGATCTCCATATTTCTTTATAAAAAAAAAAATGATGATCTCCATGTATGGATCTTTTGTATATATTAAGCCAACTTGTGAAAAAAAAAACAAGCTAGATCTTTTTTGTTTTTGTTTTACAAAATATAAAGTTTATACTTCAAAGTGAATTTTCATTAGATTTTTAGGGACAAATGAATCTTTATGTACGAGGGTTATTTTTACATGACCGTGTCTTCTCTACATTTTACCCCTCTCTGATCAAACTTTTACAGAGGCGGAGCCACTAGTTGGCTTGCCCCGGCTATAGCGAGGCGTAAAAATTGGGAAAAAAAATATATGTATAAGTTTCGCTATGAAATGTATATTTTTTTTTTACTGTTTTTGGGTTAAAAGGCTTTAACATGCATGGATATCATCCTCACAAAAAATTAACCTATTCTACAACTTTTAAATGTATCAAAAGTTAGTCCAAAATTACTGGTAAAAATATTATATTTCCCTTTTATGGTTGATTTTTTAAACTAATTATTGATGATGTTAGAGATTTTTGAATGTGCTAATCCTTTTGCGAAGATTTTCTCTTACCATGGATATCATATTCACAAAAAATTAACCATTTCTAAACCTCTAACCCCATAAGCTAGTCCAAACTTAATGGTAAAAATAATGTCATTTTCATCACTTCAACTGATTCTTGATGGAGTTAGAGATTTTAGAATGAACTGATTTTTTTTTTTTTTTTCACCATGAAAATTATGCTCACAAAAAATTAGCCCATTCTAAAACCTCTATCATCCATAAAAGTTAGCCCAAAACTAACAGTAAAAAATTAACAAGTCGTTTCCATCGTTGATTTTCAGTCAATTCCTGATGAAATTAGATATTTTAAAATGTAAATACTACAATATACTCTTGTAATATATATATATATGTGCAAAATTAAATTTAATTAAACAATGTTTCTGATGGAAAAAAACTTCAAATAATTAATGTTATACGTACAAAACATGCATGCATATATATAATAATTAATATTCATAAATATACAAGGCCTATCAAATTACATGGAGTACATCAACCACACATTTCATATATATAACGTACTGTATACATACCTCTATAATTACTTTTTACGTACATTAATTTTTAATATTACCATGCTGCATGCAGTTGTTTTTGCCCTAAAATAGTTGGATTATTAACAAACAAACACTTTAATTGTTTTTGGCCAATAAAAGTACTGATATATTGAAAAAGAAGAACATGAGAGATGTACAAAGAACAACAAACAACACAAACCAAAAACAGAAACTCGAGAAAAAGAAACAATTTAATATTCATCCATGATTGCAGGAAGAGGAGAGACAGAGACTTGTTCCAAACATATGAATTCAGAGCTGTTTTTTGCTGTGCTTGGAGGTCTAGGTCAGTTTGGGATCATCACTAGGGCAAGAATTGCTTTAGATCCGGCCCCACAAAGGGTACGTATATATATCTCGGTTCAATCCCCACTCCAACCAAAAAAAAAAACGACCCGTCACCTAAAATGTAATGAACTAAAATTTTTTAAATATAATAATAATATAATATAATGAACCAAGAAATGATGTGATTTTAGTAACATTAAGATCCAAAACCTGTTCACACTGAAAATTAACTTTTAAATCATCTCCATATAAGTTTTATAGAACATCATGTGGTCTTTAAAAAAGGGTGGTCAACCCGAAGTGCTTCTCAACTTAGATATTAAAGTCGTCGAGAGTTGAACATTAACATAACTAGGTTCAATCCCCAGTCCGACCTTAACATGATATATATTTAGGGAGCGGTTCTAGTGCCATCACTATATTGTCATACCATGACATTTTTGGATTACTATGGTTTATGGAGCCTACATATAGATGAACCAAGGGTTGATTTTTTGTAAAGATGATCTGCATGGTGAGGAGAACAATAGAAAGAAATCAACTCATTATTCTAAAACTGGCAATTCAGTCATCCAGTTTTTAAAAAATTAACAGTGATTGAATCATTCATTTTTACAATCAAATTGCATCAATAGATAATATGATTATAAGTTTTAGAATTAGTTAATTTTTAGTGAGAATGATAAATATAGTAAAAAAAAATCTTCACAAAAAATCAGCATTCATCTGTATATTAACCCCATAGGCCATGGTAAAATGCTACTCTTTATTGGCGATTTTGTTAATGAAATTTGTTCATTTGGATCGAGTTTGTCCTTGCAGGTGAGATGGGTACGAATGCTTTACCATGATTTCTCTGCATTTACGAGAGACCAAGAACATTTGATCTCCATCACCAATAATATTAATAATAATGGTGGTGACCATCAATTAGAGAATAATAAGGGATTTTTGGACTATGTCGAAGGTTCAGTTATGACGGACCAAATTAGTCCTTCTAATAACTGGAGGTCTTCATTCTTCTCCTCAGCCGATCATCCAAGAATTACTTCTCTAACAATTACCAAACAAGGTGCAAGCAGCAGCAATATCATTTACTCACTAGAAGTAGCCAAGTATTACGACCATCTCACCATGGATACCATTTATGAGGTACTATATATACGTCCCCTCCTTGTGCACATGTTTTGCACGTACTCTTTATGTTGAAATTGTTCTTTACATTCAGTTTGTATTCACGAAATGCATTAGAAGATAGTACTAACACGTTACAACCTATTTACACTAGCGGGTGCGTGGGCTCACATGACAATTATTCAAAGGTCCGAACATGATGGCAATATTATTGTAACAAAATTCAGTCTTTAAATCATCTCTACACGCCCTCTGCGCGCGGGCTCAAATACAAGTTTAAGAGTAATTTGTTAAAAATGTAAAAAGTGGGTGGAAATATGCATCGTGATGTAATAACGGTTTTTTTTTAATATGTTAGATACTACATGAGTGCCTCCTATAGGAAGAATCGAACTCAAGACCTCGCCCTAAGAAAGTGATCTCCATTTTCCACCATTCACGTGGTGGGTTTCTCTTGGTACCACGTGGATCTACAAAAACCACATTTTTTTTAGAAGTACAAGTTTTCTCTTGGCCCATAAATCAGGAAGAATTTAGGGGAACCAAGGTTGATTGATGGGACATTGGAATGAGTTTGTTTTCAAACCACCTTGATTTTTTCTTGGGCACTGCTTTTAGAGGTGTGATTTTTTTTGTCTGGGTTTTAGGTTTTCTTTTTTTTGGTCTGAGTTCTCTGTGAGTACTGTTTTTTGAACCAATCAATTGCCCGAATTGGTGCCAGACATTTATGTGGTATAGTTGGTCCCAGTGTCATGTAAGTTGGAAACCATTAAAACACTTTTAGAAACAAAAAATGGTGGATCCCACCTTGCCAACTAAGCCTCTAAAACCAAATTTTGTAAAACCGTATCAAAAATCATTATTGGTTCTTTCTGTTTTGGTTTTGATGTTCATGTACTTTGTTTGGAGCTTTTAGGTCTCCTAGCTAGCATGCCTAAATGCTATAGGTCCTTTGCTTTCAATAAAACTTCCATTGACAAAAATAAAATAAAATAAATAAGATAAAAAATCACTAGGGTTTAAAATTAGTATTAAAAAAAACACATTGATGCCCCTGTTTATGTATTCCATTTTCCATAAAGACCCCTGTTTATGTAAGGGTGTATCGGTCCGACATTTTATCCCTTTTCTTTTTCAAATGCTTTACAAAATAGTATTGGTGTTTGGATCGACCAATAGTATGTTCGGTCCTACTGCCACATCAGTTGAAAATATCCTCATAATATTTTTAGAATGGGAAGGGTAGTGAGTTCTACTCTACTACATAAGCATCTTACATATATCATGTAAAATGGTTGGTCCAAAAATCATTATTGTTTACAAAATGGTCTGTCAGATCTCTAGATCGAAGGGCTCAAATTTCACAAATGACTTTCTTGTGGTTTTGAAAATCCCATAAACTGTTTTTTTAGGTGTTGTTAAAGGAGTTCCTCAAAATATTTGGAGGATGGACAAGTTAAATGGAATTTTTTCCTATCCAAATTATTATTCATTTTTACTAGGAGGAGGGTGTGGGGGAAAACTAACCTAACACTGACTTTTTCTCTCCATCCCACTAAAATTAAATAGTATACCTACCCCACCCCTACCAACATCACCATCATCTTCATCTTTACCACTCCTCCACCGCCAGCCATCTCAACTTCACTGTCAACCACCTAAAAATTATGGAAAGAGAGAGGCAGAGAGAAGACTGAAAGAGAGGGAGAGAACGAGATGACCCACCCACCCCCTTCTTTCCTTCCTTACCCTTCTTTCTTTTCCCTCCTTTCCTTCTCTCCCCTTCTTTCCCCTCACCGTTATACAGTTAAAAAAAAAATT
>MVGT01002357.1:158684-184882 GCA_002174775.1 Macleaya cordata
GGCTTGGCAAGAAATTTCCAAGTATAATCATCATTTAAATCAAAAGCTCCTAAAGCTCCGTTATAATCTAAGCAATAGAAAACTCCATTGTAGAATACTTTTTGCAGGAACTGGACTTCTTGCTTGATGGGTTGAGCTACATTCCTGGTTTTATATTCACAAAAGATGTTTCATACGTAGATTTCTTGAATAGAGTGAGAATTGGAGAGCTGAAGCTTCAAGCACAAGGACTGTGGGACGTTCCTCATCCATGGCTCAGTCTATTTGTTCCCAAATCTCAAATCTTAGAATTCAATTCAGGCGTCTTCCATGGAATCCTTAAGCATACCAAAACCACTGGTCCACTCCTCCTCTACCCAACCAGCCGAAACATGTAAGCAATTAAACCTAAAAAAAAAAAATTGATTTTAATTACCAGTTCTGGTTCCACATATTTCAGTACAAGAAAAGAAACCAGTAAAAATCAGAACTGTTAACATTATAATCAGCTATAGCATAGTGGTTTATTTTTATTTTTCTTCCTTATGCTAACTATTGACCACTTTAATTCACCATCTCTAATACCATGTTAAACAACCAATTTTTCAAAAAGTTCAAATTTGTAAAGAGAATCGTCAATATCATATTTATGCGGATTTAGGTGAATGTCCTAATAATTTTAGCATGTTTTGCATAAAGAATCATAAGAACTGATATACTCCAGGTTTTTTTTTTCCTTTATTATTATTTTTTTGTCGGAACTGATATATTCAAGAACCGACTAGAACTGGAACAGATTTCCCGGTTTTGGTTCCACTTATTTCAGTAATTTTACCAAATTAATGACACTTAAATGTGTATGTTGCAGGTGGGACGATAGAATGTCAGCAATAATCCCGGATGAAGAAATCTTCTACTCTGTGGGACTACTACAATCAAATGGTTTGCATGACTGGGAATACTTGGAGGATCAAAACAGAGAAATATTGCAGTTTTGTGATGATGTTGGAATCAAGTTTAAGCAGTACTTACCTTATTATAAGACTAAATCAGAGTGGAAGAACCATTTCGGTGCAAAATGGGACTTATTTCAAGAAAGGAAAGCCAAGTTTGATCCGAAAGCAATACTGTCTCCGGGTCAAAGAATTTTCAGTTCCTCCGAAAGCCAAAGAGATCTGTAAAACTGAATCATAGTTAATTAACTATATTGAACTAGCTAATATTAGAAACTACTTGGCAATAGATGATCAGTTTCAATGAATGTGCATGGAATTATTGTTGAATATTCAGCCTCATTTGTTACGTAGTGATCAGTATCCTCTGAATTAACATAATAGAGGAGTTCAAAGCGATTGGAAACCATGACCTAATGACAACTTCTTCTTTTTTGATCAATAACCTAATGATAACTTTTGATGGCATGCTAATGTTAACTCCGAGTCTCGGCTGTCCAGGTATTACTACTATCATAAGAGATTACAACCGGAAGTGTGCCATTAGTGACAACTAGGTAAAATCTGCTGAAGACTCCAGAAAGGAAGACACAAAACTCTTGAAAGTATACCGCTAAGGCATACAGTCAAGGCATTACACTTTATGCAACACTTTTGTCTTGATGCACAACATTGTTTGAAAGAAAAGTTAATGCAAAGTTTAGGACTAAAATGGTCTGTCAACTAAACAGATAATTAAACACACTCATTTTTTTTTTTTTAAATTTATTTTTCTGATAAGTTACACTAGTTTAATTCTTGACCTGCGTGTGTATCTCGGGTACCACAGTTAAGCTGTATACATGCTACAATTTTTCATGAAAAATCTACAATTTCAACGCCATACCTTAATAATATGCCAGGAAGAGCACCAAACACATGCTTGTGATGAGGAATTTCAGAAAACATCCAACACAAAGCTCCAATTGGTTATTTGTTGGTCAGTTCCCCATTGATGGTATACCATACGGAAATGAACCTTCACTTTTTTCTGGAAAGAAGAGCATCATTAGATCCAATATGTTAGTTCAATCAATATAACTTGAAGTACATAGTTTGAAAACCAGAGCAATACGAGAGAAACAAAATGAAAAGGTAAAAAATGTGTGGGCAATTAAGGTAGTATATGACCTCACCATCAGTCATTGGATATGAAAATAAGGATCCCCTAGCACCTCCGATTGGATGTCTGGGCATCGCAACATCTGTATCTAGAAAACCACATAGTGAAGAAAAAACACCATAATTTTCTACTTCCAGTACAGAACCATTCTGGTTTTGGTGTTAAAGCAGGGGAGCCTTCCGTCTAATAAGAAAAAGAACAACTGGATGGGAGTGAGGTGATAAAAAAATGTTATTATCAATTTTGGATTTCTAACTACTTGAAACTTTTACCAATGATCTTTTGGTAGAGTTGATAGTGATAAATAGTAACTTTTTCTATCGAAAATACGCTTATAAAATGCAAGAGTAGTTAAATACAAAGTCCCAAAAAAAATATAATAATAAAAAAAAAAGATAAGAAGAAACAAAAAAAGAAGAATTATTCAAATCAAGTAAAAGAAAAGTACTAATTTATGGCTTGAACATAATGACATCTCCCAATAAGTTTGAAATAGAAATAACATAAGTAACAGAGGACCTTTTAAGTTGTAGCCGTATATTGTGCAAAGAAGAACAGCTTAAGCTATGAAGATTGTTGATCTTACCAAACCTAACAAATAGGATGCACCATCTCCAGAAACAGTCCAAAGGTCTGCAAATGCAGTAGCTAAAAAGTTCAACATATAGAAAAGTATCCAAGATCATTTATTCACCTTATTATAAGAAAAGTCGGTGCCTTCTAGCCTCCTCCTTTTGCTCCATAGTCTTTTGAACTATTAAGTTGTCTTAACTACAGACATAGAAATAAAACCCTTTTGCTAGTTTATTATCATTTCCCAAAATTCTAAGCTTCTCACTACATTGTCGTCCAACCCTACAATAATGAGACTAAAAAAAGTTACAGTTAAACAGAACTAAAACTCAAGAAAGTAAAGTTAGTTAACTTACTGACCTTCGTAATACCTGTCTAACTCGAATGATAGAATCTGCATAACATATGTATGTACTCCCTTTAGACAGTACTACTGTACTCCCTTCTACAACTACATGTATGATGTAATTTTCTCTGAAGTTAATGAAAATAGCATCTTCATTTAGAGCCTCTGTTATTTTCTGCTACAATAAGATTGAAGACATCATCAATGTCATGATGGGACAAATTGATCATTTCTTGGCCCTCTGACAAATGGCATGTAACTATGCAAGTGTTGATGTGTGACAGATATGAGGTATCTACATTCTCCAGGGCCTGAGATGCAAAACATGTCCATACATATATAATATATATGTTAAGCTATGCATGAGAATAAGAAATAAATCCATACATGATACACTATAGAGCTATTCAATAACTTAATAAGTTGATTTATAAGAGGGAATCCTATAGCTCTATTTCATTTAGTATAAGATGATGGACGAATATGTAAACAAACAATAATAGGGATCTCCTTTCATTAGATAGGCTCTTGGACTCAACCAAAATTTCAGACTTAAAGGGTTTGAAATTAAGTTTTAGCAAACACTTTAATTTTTCTGAAACAATGCTCTTATTAGAAGGTCTGCATTGCCTATGAAGGCGGGTACTCATATATTCAATGCTAATAAGCATTAAGAGCATATACACCATGGCTGGGCTTGAAATAGCATTGAACGGTAGTACTGAATTTATCTACCACTAACTGATTCTATGCAGGCTCATTTGTTACCCCAGGATCAGTATCTTCTGAATTAACATAATAGAGGAGTTCAAGAGTAACTGACTACTGTGATATGGTTAGAGCTAGGGTAACAGTATTCACTTTTAGTTACAATTGTTTTCTCTCTGCTAAAAGTCAGAAATCAACATTTTCTGGTATTGAATGAGATACGAAAGAAGCTACACCAAGATCAGCAACTTACTGGGAGCAAACTCTTCTAGTTCTAGAACTTAACATGGAGAGAACTACTTCCAACAACTAAACTAACAAAACTACGGCTTGACCGTACTGAACTTGTTCTAGAACTTCTGAATTCAAGTTTTTAAACTTAGAACCATTGATTAAATGGGGCCAACATTCCAAGAAATGCGAACGCTAATCACTCCAAGAACAAGAAAAACTCAGTTGCTCATCTATATCGATGCACAATTGTACATAAAGTGCCCATGATGGAAAAATATGTAACTGAAAGATAAGTTACAGAAAAGAGGTGAACAATTAACCCACCTTTATAAATAGCAAAGCAGGATCTGGATCTGCCCCTTAAAAACATTGAGATATCCCAGAAAACTGCTTCTATATTGTGTTTTTTCCCAAAAGGGCCAACAGATAAGAGGTGCTTAAAGAAAGAATAATTTACTAACATATATGCTAATACTTTTTCATTGACAAATCTATAAATTAATGTCAAACCTTAACAATCAGCCAGGGAGAACACCAAACATACACTTGTCATGAGGAATTTCAGACATCCATTGCAAAGCTCCAATTGGTTATCTGTTGGTCAATTCCCCATTGATGACATTCTAAAAGAGACCCTCGACCAAAGTAGCCAAGCTGTATACATTAGATTTGGAATTCCAGGGAAACTGACTATTGCAAAAACTTCTTTGCAGAGACAGATATTACTGCAACATGAAGGTTGGTTTATTCAGAAATGTTGAATCGGTTACAAAGTACATAAAGAAAAAGTTATAGAGCATACTGAGTGAAAGTAAATCCCTGGCCATATTATAATGCAATTAATACAAGAAAGTAATCTCAATAGACTTCTTTATAATTTTCATCAAAATCAATCATCTCAACTACAGGATCATTAAAAAGGTACCAAAGAAAACAATAACATTGCACCTTCGTAAAATTAAGAAGAAACATGTAGTATTGGTTTTTACACAAGACCATTAATTTATGTATGTATAGCTAACCGCTAAGCTGCCAGTCAAGCTCCTGATCTGTGGTCTGTGACCAGTTTGGTTCTATCCAACCGCAGTATAACCACTCCTTTGTCTTATAAAAATTCTGACTAGAATGTGAACCCCCATAACAGTGATACCTACTTGTATCGAGGGAATAGAATATAATCCCTTCACCATGGAATCTAGGGAAATAGATTTTATTCTTCATGTGATTATTTGGAGCAACTGCTGAGAGACAAGAGGTGTGGCTGATGAACAACATATGCCTTCCCAAGCTTTCAACTTCAACCCACACCATCTTGCAGAAATCCAGTCTAAAAATCCGAACCCACTTTCCAAGATCCCCTAAAAACACTGATAAGAGCTTCCCTTCACACTCCACCAAGAAACTCTGATGATGGAATTACAAGGTCTTTGGGGCTTGGCAAGAAATTTCCAAGTATAATCATCATTTAAATCAAAAGCTCCTAAAGCTCCGTTATAATCTAAGCAATAGAAAACTCCATTGTAGAATACTGGATTGTTACGACATGGCTTGTATTCCATGCACTTTTCCTTCAAAGGCAAATTAGTATAGTCGATGTCGTAAGAGTTCCAAGAATCATCTCTGTGTGAAATGAAGAAGATGGAAATATAGACATCAGCACTACTGGTGCAGGCAAAAACTACGCAGTCTGAAGAAGTTGGTAAGGACGAGAAGGAGATGCCAGAGAATGTATAAACTTCATCGTCTGGTAAGTCCGGAAGTTGGATCATCGCTCTTGTGAAGGGATTGAAGAAGAATAGGGTTTTCTTGCCTTTAGACATTAGTAGCCAACCGCCCTTTGAGAACCGGATCTTAGCATCTAATAACAAGTCGTGCAGGTCCATGATGTACTTTTCGTTATTATGCACTGGGTCTAGGAAATTGTAAATGCCATTGTTTTTTTTTTATAGAAAACCAGTCATGGAGATAAATATGCGGTCTGTGTGATCTCAGCAGAAGAGGTTCTCCAACTCACTGCAGGGATTGCAGACCAGTTTTCTTTACAAACTGCACAAAAATGTAAGTAATCAACTAGATGGAGATGACTTGCAATCAACTCCAAGAATTCCACATTAAGAGTACCCCAAGTTCCTGCTTCTTCTAATTTTCCTCCATTATTCTTATGTGCCTCCTCCTCCTCCTCCTTGTCATCATTTCTAAAACTGGTTTCGATTTCCTCTGCCTCTTTAATGATATCTTCCTCATTGTTCTTACCTAACATATCTTCTGGTCTTCTTCGTCCATCAGCTCCCCTATAGATTGAAGTGCAGCAAAGATTATTAACAAACTATACAGAAAATGATTCATAATAATATGAACTGATTATTATTCATTTAGAAAGATATTTAAGATTAAGAACTAAAAAACAAACAATCAACCAAGAAAACTTCAACATCAACATCAATCAAGAATATATCAAAGTAGATGTTCTTCTAAGTCACCTGACAGTGGTAGGAATTATCATCCAATCAGGTGAAAACCATGGCGTTGGTAGATTCGGGCATGGAAAATCAACAGCAATAGTTCCTTCTTCTAGGTCAAATTTGTACAAGCTCTTATCTTGGGGCAGTGTGTAATACACACCACCTCTAGAAAGAACACATGATCACCTAAATCTTTAACCTCCTCCCAAGCCATTAAAGAGAAATCCATCCTCAAAACTTGTAATGTGGTCACTTGCTTATTAGGAGTTCTTGGATTATCAAATCTTGAAACCATGAAGAGTTCATCACATGATTCCACATAATAAGCTTCCACACGAGTAAAGTATGCTAGTACTAGAGGTTCTGGGATTTCGTTAATTACATGAAATATGCTCATCATTTAAACACATGATGTATAACTTATTACCGTTAAAGCAAACTAGCTTTCGAGCCGAGTTTTTTTTTCCACAGACAACAACTCCTCTGTTCGCCATTGTTTGTCTTCTCCAATGCCACAAAATACAAGTTGGTCAGAAGTATCATCATCTCCACTAAAGAGGAAGAGAACAATGGAATAATCAGGATTAGTTGGAGGAGAAGACAACACACAGTCATATATGTATTGGGTGGATTCATTATTAATCCAGTGGAGCAGAGTAGGTAACTTAATTGTCTCCAATGATACATGATTCCACAGAAAGCAATCCCCATAATTCAAATTTAGGGTTGAGTCTGCTTCATCGTCACAGAGTATAAGTATAACCAACCATCCTTGATGAGAAGGCGACTGCCAATACGATTTACGACTCATCTCTGGTATGCACTTTCGGTAAGTTTGTTTGTTGGGATCACAGAGATTATAGAAAGCTTGATCTTTCCCACCATTTCCACAAGGGAAAACGAGCCATGGGGTTGCCCTAGGAACAGGCGGACGACGACGTTCACTCCTCTTTGCCGCTGCTGCTGCCGGCAGCTTTTCCTCCATGAAGGAAGGCGATATAGAGAATGAAAAAATGGGATTTAAGAGAGATAAAATTCGTAATACTAAAAGTCTAAGGGGGCAAGGAGATGGAGAGGAATGGGGGAAAGTATTTTGTATGTTTAAAGTAGGTTTCCTTTTCCATGGAGGAGAAAGGAAAGAAACATCTATTTCAGTTCAGACTTAGAAAAGTCGAGTAATGCTACTGGTACACTAAGTCACACAAAATCTCATGGGGTCCACATGCATACAATGGTCTGGTTGAGCATCTCCAAGGATGTGGTAAAAAATGGATGTTGGAAAAATACACTTTTTCTCAAAAATAAAAAAAAAAATCCTTAAATACTAATGTAAAGATAAACTTTGAAGTTGAGTTTGTCTTATAATGAAAAGGGATTGGTGGAATGAGAAGACATTGGCATAAAAAATGTGAGGCGGCCCAAAGGGCACCGCCTAACATTTCTAAATTTTTTTAAAGACGGTTGTGTCCTTAAATACTTTTTTATTTATTTATTTTTTCTGTCAAACGTAACTTTGCACCGGCGTGTTATTCAGATACGTAGGGTATATTTGGTAAGCTATATTTAGCTTTTACCTTACAACCGTTGTGGATGACCTTACAAACTTACAAGTAACTTTCTAATAATCGAAAAAAAAAAAATTCTAATTGTTAAACGACACTTATACTTACACTCTCCTTATATCTTTACGTGGGATCCACATAGAGATTTTCCTCCCCCTGTACGATATTTCCACCCAAGTTTTTTGCGTATTACATCTTACTAATTCTTACACTCTGTTTACCCCCAATCGTGGGTCCTACGTAAAAATGATCCAAGGACTGGTTTTGAGTGAGGATGATGTTATCATCATGTAAACCATCTGGCAAAAAATCACATCATCCCAAAACTGTCGAGCCTTGTCCGAAGTTGGTTGACATTAACACTAAAAATGAATGGTTTAGAAAGCTTTAAAGCTTATCAAATTTGTCTAATAAGCAAAAAGTTGGTGTTAATATCTGGTTTCTCTCCTAATTCTCTTTGTCATTCTTTGTTGTTTCACACTTTCAGTGGGCCGACTGAATATTCACAAATGCGAAAATTCATAGTTCTTTTAGGTGCCAATTAGAATTCTATAATTTAATATAAACAAATAAATAAAATATCAGACTGCTTATTTTGTAGGCCCATTACAAATATTAAAAAATATTTATTATTAGATGCCGTCATCAATCACCTACAAACGGATATTGAACTGTGAATTTTCGCATTTTCACGGTGTACCAATAAAAATAATTTAGAGCATGGTTCTCAAAAGTGGTTTAAAAAATGACTGAAACCAAAATTTTCTTAAACCTTCTAAAGTATGACTAAGCCACAATTTTCCTTAAATTTGTGCTCTAAAGAATGATTTAAACCTACAGATTTCCTTAAACTATTCAAGGATATAGATAGAGAAGGGCTATAATTTCCACCCAATTAGAACACCCCCATACAAAAAAGTAGATAATCCAAAGGCTGATTATTAGTGAGAATGATCTCCTCACCATCTAGATCATCATATCCAAAAAGCAGCTCGTTCTGAAGCTTCTAACCCCTCGAAACCAACCCTTATATAATTGAGAAATTAAAGGAGCCGTTTTTTACCATTGATTTCCAACAAACTTGTGATGTTAAAAAGTCTTAGAAATGTACTGATTTGGATATTATGTAGTTTGTGAGGAGAATATCCTCACAGAAAATCAGCCCTTGATCATCTCAATGTGAGCCCCAAATGATTGGGGTGCCCGGGTGCCATAGGGGTGTTCTAAATGAAAGTGCAAGATGTTAACGGATAGTCGAAAATTCGAATCCGATTCGAATTCGTATTCGAATTTTCGGATATTATCTGAAATTTCAGATATCGAATTTTTTTTTCGGATAATAAAGATTTTCGAATACGGAATCGGATATTAAAGAATTCGATCCGTTAATATCCGATTTGATAAGAAATCACATATATATAAAAAAATCATATATGATACATAAAAATTGTATATATTATATAATAGGTATTAGTATAAATAAAATGAAAAAAATGTCCAAATATAGTAAAAATTAAGTTCCATATTATCAAATTTCAAATAATATCTGAATTGGATCGACTTATCGGATCGAATCGGATATTCGATAAATTTTTCGGATACGAATTCGAATTGTGAAATACAATATCCGTTCAGATATCGGATCGAATTCGGATATCGAATATTTTTTTCGGATACTGATTCGGATAGTGCACTATCCGTTCCCATAGTTACCGTTGACATCCCTAAGTTCAAAATCCCTCATATATGATGTATAAACACTACCAAAAGTAGTTTCCCAACAACAGATCTTGATTAAAAAAAATTAAAATTAATCGGATCAAGGCATTAGAGGAAGAAGATGCTTATTTATGGTTAAAACATACATGACATTTCTCATAGAGTTTGAATTACAAATCATGTCTCAAATGACTGCGAACCTTTTAAGGAGTGTAGCTAATATTGTGCAAATGTTAGAAGATCCGCTTACCACAATCAATGAGATGGAGAATGTTGATCTCACTGAACCTTCGAAATAGTCGATGCACCTACTCCTCCTGAAAACAATCCAAAGATCGTCTCCAAGTGCATTAGCTAAAAACTTCCCTTAGAAAGAAAATTTAGTTGCTTCATATTCGCTTGACCTATTAAGTTGTCGAAATCTGAAACTACAACTATAAGTCTACAACACATGATGGATGAACACGTAAATAAACAATAAAAGTAGTTTCCCGTTTGTAAAATAGGCTATTGGGCATGATGGTACCTAATGAAGCGTGTTCCTGTTCAACTGAAGAGATTCCTTTATGAAGTCCACCACAACTTCTGATAACTCAGCTTGATGTTTAGTGTAACAATGATCAGCTCCTTCTACAATGTGTAATTTGTGGTTGGGTATGATTTTGGCGAACTCATGCGCATCTTCAACTGGTATTATTTCATCCGCAGAACCATGAACAGTCAAGACCCTGTACACAGTTTTCGTGAAATTTAGTGACAAGTTGTAGCATCAACATTTTGGAATTTCACAATTTACAAGATGTAATACTTCAAAATCCATAGATTTGGAACTCCAAACACGGTGATCCAAACACAGAATGAACGTAGTGTGAAAAGATCTGAAGGCACGTGCGCTGATTGAAATTGTGTCTGTTCATAGATTTGAAAGGAGAAATAGGATTCATATTGCTGACCCAACATTATGAAACGGTAATTAAAAACCCAGTGCACACAGTTAGTGAGTAGCTTTTTAAATAGACTAGAACATCATAAAAACGTTCAAAGGAAACCTCAACAAGAGATTTTTGGAAAAAAACTGACTTGTTTCCTCAAACGAGCTTGCTAAAAGTAACTGATTTCCAAACTGAGAAAATGCATGTCTCATCGAAACCTAGAAGACTTGAGCTTATGCTACTAAGACAAGAACATGAATACAATTTTTTGCTAACTTCCTTGAAAAAGTTATCACCAGTCTTACTGTAGTGCTTTGTAGCATTTTGCTAAGACGAAAAAACAAAAGGCTACTGCTTAAATTTTAGAAAAAGGGGTAAAATGTTAAATTTGATATCAATTGCAACATGCAGTTCTAGATGCAAAGTATTAGACAAGATGCCTGCCAACCTGCAGTTCTTTTCAATTGAAAGGCATGCTGCATGCATATCAGTAGCAAGGCGCTCCATTAAACTCTCTTCCGTCACGCAGTACTGGACATTTCCTACAATTCAGTGAAAACTTGATCAAGTATGCAATTTACTACTAAATTAAACCTAAAGTTTCACTCAAAACTTGAACACTAACGGGCCTACACAGCCGCACTCTGACACCCAACCAGGCCCAACCCAGCCCGAGGTAGGCCCAGAGGGTTCGGACTTGGCCAGCATGTTGCTATTCCTTATTTCCTAGTATAGTAATATCCTAGAAGTTGACAATGCCCAACATAGGGGGAAAAAAAGCAATGTACAACCACCAAAATTTCCCTAAAAAATTTGTATACTACAAACTAAAATATTATAGATGCACATCTAAGTTTTCACACTGCTCTAACCTGTCATATCAAGCACGTGATACAGTATAAGCAAAGACGGAACCTAACTACGTATAATTATAAATTATGGTTCAAATACCATGTAACATGGTTCCTATCAGTCTATGCAGAATAATTTAGTTATGTAATATATATTTGGTCTATTTAATATTTATAGCTTATCGGGCTGACAAAGTATGAGAATAGTGTAGCTACAAAGAGTTGAACACCCTGTAGTGTATTAGACACTTATCAGCCAATGCATGCCAATAAGTGTATAGACAGTTCGTAGTGTCTGCTGTTGTTGGTTGTTTCTTTTTTCTTTCCTTTTATTTTCCTCCAATGTTTTGTCTTTTGGCTTTCTTAATAAAATTCTGCCTTCATCAATATTGTCTGTTGTTGACTCACAAGTTCAATTCTCGTTAGCATCGAGTTACTAATTTCATAAAAAAAAAAAAAAAAAAAACTAGCTCACCTCTTAAAAAGAATGTGCATAACCAATGTCGTTTGACTGGATTTAGTGTATGGCAGATAAGTATTATAATGTAACATGCACATCATACTTCAACTTATGTTGTACAAATGCATGGGGGAGATATAAAGCATACACATGCAAATGTTTGATAGAAAGACAGAATTACCTTCTTTACCCTTGACATCAATAAATCCATGTTCCTTAATTCTTTGAATAAAATCTTCACCCAAGCGTTCTTCAATACCTTTCTCCATATTGTAGCGCCCAGAAACATTTACAACTGTAGGTACATCATGATACTTAGAAGCATATAGGAGCACCACATCTCCTCCTGCAAGAAACCTTTTTTAGTAATATAACACTTCAAAGAAAGCAGAAATACATAATGATCAATATCTAACAATCATAAAGATTAACTAGCTAATAACCATGCTCAGACACAGACGAAGAGGGATAGTGACATTATGTGAGTTTGGTAGTAGAATCATAGTAGCACCAAAGGTAATCTCCAAACGAAGGTAACAACAAAAGACCATCAGATAAACATATTTTATGCAATTGGTGAATGTTCAAATATTTATTTTGCCTTCACGATTTCCTTCTAAGGGTAGATTATTATATTGATATATTCTTTAATTAACATTAATATTTGGCTTTACCAAAAAAAACAAATATTAGGATTTGTTATACACACTAGACTAAGCAAGGTTAATTTATGTAGCTTGCATAAAACAAAATGAGCCTGTTCATCCACTGATAATCAATCAATCTACAGAAGGTTATTTTCAACACTGGAGGTGACATGAAAGAGAGTCAGTTCACAATCCATAACGTGCAAAATATAGTATAATTACCCACACATACTAAAATGCCTCAAGTAGTTCCTCGTCAAATTAGAGAGGGAGATCAGTCACCTATATAGTGTCATCAAGTTTATTGTGCAATGTGAACAAATATACCTCAACAAGCTGTGTGAGATTAGCCAGCAAGAACAAAAATCACCATTGGCGTCACAATTAGTCTTTGAGGACAGTTCCACTCACACAAGGTTTTGATTATCAATTAGTTTTGGAACTGGTAAGCACAGTATGTTGTACCCAATGTGGAAATTAAACTCTGGTGAGAAAACCATTACCCGGTATACCCAGTGGTTTAAACTTCACCTTTCATTATCAGTTATTATAATGATATCTAAACTTTCTTATGAAAGCGGGGATATTTTAAATGACAATAATCAAAGCAACAGAATAACTCATGAATAGTGGATCTGCAAGGACAGTAGCAATGGAGCTTCTACCATGCCCGAAATCATAATATACTTAAAGAAAGGAAGTCATTAACTGTTTTTTCTTTAGAAGGGTAAAGAACAATTGAAGTCATTACCAGTCAACATCTCATTGGATCAAAATGTCAAACTTTTTCTTATTAGCTTGTCAATACTCAAATGTCACTTCTAAGTTTTCTTGTTTTCTTTATCAGTGAGATGCTAAAAATTCAGCAATAGGAAGCACATATTGAGCTTACCTTTACTATGCCCAAGAATTCCACCTATCACTCGTTTCACCCCAGAAAAATATAGGACTACAGCATGCAAATCATCAGCCTCTTTACTGTAGTTGCCATACTCAAATGAACCTTCACTTTCCCTAAAAGGCAAAACATGTTCCTATATGTTAGTTGAACTCAATGTAAAGGAAAGTAGATAAATTTGATATTTCCATGACGGGCATCCAAAAGACCACAAGACCCCAACCGAAACCATAGAAAAGGTATTTTAACGTACCATGAACATATAAAGCTATCAAGCATAATGCCAACGGCTTATCCATTTACGAATCGAAAAAAGAAAAACTAAAAGACAACATACCCGTTTCCAGAAAAGTCAAAGCGAAACACACTGATTCCTGCTTCTGTTAAAGCACCAGCGAGGTTTACAATAATACTTGTTTCCTAAATATAGAAATTCCATTATTTTATGAGCAATCAATCAAATTCAATCAACACATACACTCATATAGTGATATAAGTGAATGAAGTGCTCATCAAAAAAAGTACAAAGAAACATGAGTGAAGAAAGTACTTCAAAAGTTTGAATATTTCTATTACCAACCTTAGAAGATCGAAATCCATGGCACAGGATTATGATCTCTGTTGAACCCACTTCATGGAACACACCCGCAAGCTTTTCACCATAGTTGTTTTCTATAGTAATTCTTTGTTGTTCAATCACTGAAAACAAATGGATACAAGAATGTAACACATTACACGTGATTTTTTTTGCTTTTCGCGAATATGCTCGGAAAATGAAAAAAGACCCAAAAATCAAATGTAAAGCCCAATATACATTCACTTGGAAGACGAAGTGAATGAAGAATTCTAAATCCTTTCATTCATCAAGATAAGCTTCAATTGCAGTAATTATGATAAAATTAATAGAAATTATATTAAAGTACAATTGTCATCACTTATCAAAGATTCAAGCTTTCTTTTCTATACCCAAACTAATTTCCAAAAAGCTCTCTCAACAATATAAATGCTAGGTATACCAAAATGACCATGATCATCATTCTTCTATTAAAATCCCATTAACCCATCAGGGGATTCAAACAGTCAATAGGACGGTGACCAATATTGACTTTAGAGTCCCACTATAGGGTGATGGATTTTGTTCACTCACGTTACAAATTACAAGTGGGTCAACAACATTGCACCTACTCCACATAAAAAAATTTGACTACACCACATGGAAGCTACAGTTTTTTGCCCTAAAATTAGATAGGGTAACCCCTATTACATTTCCAAATCAATTAACGATTTTTTCTTCTTCTTCTTTTCTACCATGTGATGTTGGATTTCATTTTGTGTTTTTTCTGCCTAACAGAGTTTGTAAGTTCTCACCGAAAAAAAAAACACAAACAAACAATAAATCTGAGCCGTTAATTTTGATTACCTGGTTGTTCTTGGATTTTCTGCTGCGACGAAGACGATTGGGACATTCTTGCGTAGTTGATCCGGCGTTTCGGGTGTGAACACAGAAGGGGGGAGGATGATGGCGACCTTGTACAAGTTGAAGGGCACTGTTTGGCTACCGTTACTACTGGGTTTTGTAAAAATGAGTGTAATACTACTCCACACATAAGACTTGCCATCTCTCCCTGGTCTCCAGTACCCAAATCCCAAGGAACTACTTGAGCTAACCATGTCGTTAAAAGATTTTTGTGAGGCCAAAAAACAGCGCTGCTGTTTGGCCCGACCATATTACAAAATAAATACCAGATGTTTATGTGGCATGGTAGGTCCCACTACCACATAAGTTAGAAAACTCTTCGTAATATTTTTTGAAGGGAAAAGTGGTAGGTCTCTCCCTGCCACATAAGTATCTGGCATTTGTTTTGTAATATGGGTGGGCCAAAAAGCTTTATTGAAAAAAAAAATAGGGGTGTAAATGGAGCCAGGCCGGGCGCCCACGGGCCTAGTTCGGGCCAAACCGAGTCAGGCAGGGAAAGAAACTGCATATCTCTTCAATTAAAATTTAGATTTTGACAAAATTCATATATTTGGAAAGCACTTTTTGAGATCTTTGAAACTAGACCAGTCAAGAATGGTTTTCAAAAAATAAAAAAAATCACGAAATTTATGCAAAAACGTTTTTGCATCAGTTCCTGCAAAAATAGTTTTGCATAGTTCATGCAAAAACGTTTTTGCATAGATCTATGTTGAATTTTATTTGTCAATTACCTTTTTATCTTTTTCAAACTTGTACAGTTGTACGAGAGAGAAATGTAGTTATCTTTTTTATGTGAAATATATGTGAAATGTAGTCAAGAATGGTTTTCGAAAAAGAAAAAAAATCACAAAATTTATGCAAAAACGTTTTTGCATATGCTGAATTATTATGTGAAATATTTTTGCATAGATCTATTAGATTCGAGCCAACTATAAGAGATTTATCGCAAAAGAGAGAGAAAGCGAGAGAGAGAGAGAGAGAAGGGTAAAGTGGGGTAGTACATGGTGAAAGGGCAGATTTGTCTAAATTTTATTTTTGAACTAAATAGACTCATATAAAATTTGGTTCGACTGAACAGACTGAAAAAAAATCATTTTGGGCCTTTTGGCCGTTCCCCCGTATTTTGAAACATATCAAAATATTCATACAACAAAAATAATTTTTTGAAAACAAAAAAAAAATTTAAAACCAAAAAAATTATTTGAGTAAATTTGACGATCCCTCTTTCCTCTACTCTCAGCCCCAAATATGAGTAGATTTGAGGCTGATGAGATGAGTTTAAAGGATAACTCCCACCTTAGTACTTGACTTATCCCTCAAACCTCTCCAATATGGAGTTTTGAGGCTGCCATAGTACTTGTCCTAATTTGCTAGAATAACACCAGAATTTGACACCAGAATATTACATCGGCTTTTTAAAAGTGGTACGAGGGGCTGAAATGAAATTAATAGTTTATCAGCAACTGTTATGATTGGTTTCCAAACAATAAAGTAAGCAGATATAGTGAAGTCCAAAAAAGTGGTTATTCTCCATTTTTAGGTCAATAAAGTAGATGCCCTAAAAGGTGGGTTCTGCACCCATTTGAGATGTCAATATTTGAAACCAAAAAAAGCTAAAAGTAACACCCAAATAGATGATCTTGCTACAGTGTTTTACTTTTTTTTGTTGTGTCTAACTGACAAAGCTAGAACCAACAGCAACAAGTGTGTAGTTTTGATAACCAGCCATCTGCATCCCAAATTTGGTATCAGTCTCTGCCCCCTTTTTTCATTTGATGGGTTCTTTTTTTAAGTTTTTTTTGTTTTTGTTTTTTTAGAGTTATGGGTACTTATTCTACAACCATCAGAATCTCGATTTGATGTATTTATCTCTTCTCTGGCAAGAAGGAACCCTGTAAGTTGGACTCATGTCCTTATTTTGCTGCAGGCCAGTCTCTATGAATTCTAACACAGTTGAAGCTAACTCAGCTTGGTGTGAGGTGTATTCATGATCAGCTCCATCTATAACATGCAGCTCGTGATTGACTATCACTTCAGCAAACTCGAACGCTTCTTTGGCTGGTACGATTTCATCCAAAGAGCCATGAATTGTCAATACCCTGTACGACGACAAATCAAAATTGATGTCAAAAACTGTTTTCGAATATAAATTAACACGCAACTGGCACACAATCAAGATCTTTCAAATAGGAACTTAATGATAAATTTTAAAAAAAAAAAAAAAAAACATGTAAGCAAGACTAGCTTCATAATCAACTAGTTTGAGTTTCTAATGCAATAAACTAAGTGCTGTTCTTATTGAATTCAACCTGGGTACTCACAAACCAAGCAGGTCTATCCTAAAAAAATGTCAATAGTCTGTCTCCTCTATTAAACATAGTTATAGTCTATCTCATGAAGCTACTCCTAGTAGCACGAAAGTCTTCAAGAATCCCAAGACATGTATAAATATTTTTTTTTTGGTCGATAAATTTTAGGAATTTACAAATTCAACAGAAGTTGTACATAAGAAGCTAATACTTAAATTTTTATTACAATTTCGCTGCTACACCAGAAACCAACATAACATAGATGATAGACTATAGAAAGAAAAATATTTTCACTGGCTTTCGAGGGATCTCCAAAGATATATATATATATATTGCTAACAATTTTGTTGCCTAATATAGATAACAGATTTATCCTATATATGTACCGATACAAACTGCTGAGTGTTGACACATCAGATGATCAAGCAACATCAAACACAGTAGTAGAGTTGGATATAATGTGTTCAAACCTGCAGTCTTTTCTAATAGAGAGGCATGCTGGATGCATATCAGTAGTTAAACGATCCATTAGACTTTCTTCAGTTACACGATACACAACTTTGCCTACAATATAATTAAATGTTAATGAACCAACCAATTATCCAGCACATTAAAATCAACATGTAACTGTAGGCTAAGTACTTCGCTGTGGGCCTAACCACAGAGAAGTTAAAATGCGCAAAGGTTCTGTAAAGCTTATTCAAGCAAGAAACTGTTTGATATGAATTTTTGCTCACCAGTTCTATCCTTAACATCAATAAATCCATCCTTCTTGATTCTTTGCAGAAAATCCTTACCCAAGCGTACTTCAATGCCCCCTTCCAAATTAAAGCGCCCAGATACATTTACTATGGTACGGACATCATGATACTTAGAAGCATACAGGAGCACCACGTTCCCTCCTGGTAAGAACATTTTTTTCAGCAATACGACACTTTGGAGAAACAGAATTATATAATATCAAAATATAAGCAACTAGAACAGACTTTTTCAAACTTGCTAGTCATATCGACAAACAGATGAACAAGTGACAAACATAATCATCTAACGAAACAACCACCCCACCCCAGCGACATTCACAAAACCTATAAGTTCCGTTAAGTACTGTTCAAATTCATTATTATGTCCTAATGGGTTATTATTATCTTTAGAGAAGTGTTCCCACTTTATTCCTTGATCCTTTACCCTACAAACCTCCAAGTTGCAAAATAATTATATTTACTACCTTGAAAGTACAATAACTCCAAAAACCTTGCATTCTTGAAGTTGGTTGCAACTACTCAGCATTTTTAAGTACTGAAATATACCCCCAATAATCTGATTCCACCAGCTGTTTGTAACTGACTTCAAAAAGCAATTGGACTCCATGTTTCTTTGTGGGGTAAATTATCCATACAAAAACGTCACTATAGAATTTACAAAGTTCTTACCGTATCAGCTTTAAGTTATCAAAATCATGTAAAAGTAATGGTCTGGGAATTTAAATGCGCCTACTTCACTTCTCACTTGTTTTTATGTATGAATTTAATGGAGTTATATAAACATTTATTTGTAATCTATTCACTATACACAACCTTAAATCATCCTCACCAACAATCATATCATTCTAAAACTCATAACCCCCTCAAAACAAACATTTGGATGCTTCTGTAAAATAGTTATCGGCCCCTTCCCTAGGAAATTAAGATCTTGTCAAGTGGTACAGTAGAAAAATATTCAAGGAAATGAGAGAAAATAGTGAAATAAGTTTGAAGTCCACAACAGTAGACATGTACTTAACCATCTAGTATTGTTAATACAGTTGAATATGCTCAAAATCTTTGTTCTATTTAATTGGGCACCATGGAGATGTGAAAATAAGATTTTCTAAATTCGAAGTAGGATATAACAGATATGCCTTTACAGTACAAGGGAGTTGCACTTACTAAACTTTTTTCCTCAGAAAAATGTAGGGTACACCTCTGTAATTTCAATATAGGAATATAACACACGTACCTTTACTGTGCCCAACAATTGCACTTATTGCACGTTTTTCCCTCAGAAAATATACGAGTACAGCGCGCAAATCCTCAACCTCTTTCCGGTAGTTACCATACTGAAATGAACCTTCACTTTCTCTGGAAGAAGAAGCATCATCAGATCCTATATGTCAGTTCAATCGCTAGAACTTGAAGTGCATAGTTTCGAATTCTCATACATAAAATATGAAATATACAGAGCAAGATAATATACAAAAATAAATAAATAAATAAATAAAAAGGCCAATGATGTCTGGCCCAGGTCTAATATGACCTCAATGTCGGTCACTGGAGATGAAATCAAGAACTAAGGAGCATGACATCATTATTCCCATATCCAGTGGCATGCATTTGGCTCAAATCTGTATAACAAGGACACTCCATTTATAAGGCCTGCGGTCGTGTCTAACACAACTAGACACCTCAACAGTACCCATCATATATTCTGAAAAGTGACTTCTTTTGGTGTTCGCCATCCCACCATACCTTTTGTTCAGTATAATGCAACTTTAACTCTTGCCAAAGAGCTAAAAAAGTTTAGATTTTTCATTCAAAAAAAGTAAAAGAATTAGCATAACTCATCTTGTTAAAATTTTTCTCATTATTTCGTTCAAAATTTTAAATACCAAATTAATTTTCTTATAACAATTTTTTACGACCACGTCCACCTTTTGAGCCTCTTTTAAGTTGTTCTATCAGACACAATGCCCCCATGTCAAACACTGAGATTCTTCCCGTGTCATTATTAAATATGAGGAAATTAATTCACTTACCACTGAGGCTATAGCACTAGTCTAGAGCATTTGTTAAATTTGGTGCTAAGCGCTGCAATGATGTTATTCAATTTTGATTAGTAGTACATTCTCCAATTCATAGAAATACTAATCCAAATTAACAGTGATTTCATGAAATGAATTCAGAAAAGCAGTACATCTATACTTTCCCATTGGTTCTTAATAAATGGAAATATTGTGCAAAAACATTGACATAATGTGGATATTTAATACCTTCAAAGCTTCCGACTATTCAGGTAAGCCCCTACCTGGGTATGATAATTGATCATAAAAAAGAAAGTAAAATAAAACACAAAGATGAATCTGAAAATAGTTTACAATAATTAAACAATGGGAAAATACAGAAATGCAAGTCTAATCAACTGCAAATCTGAAAATGCCTAAGCTTACAAAAACAGATCATGTATTCTTATACCTTGGACAGTATCAAAGACTTGCTAATAACATTTAACTACATATATGTTTTCTTTCTTTTAGTTATGATTAATGAATATTATCAAGCGACCAGATGTGCATATATTCATTCCCATTGACTTAAAAAATAAATATTTTCAATTTACATGATATAGGAATTTCTAAACCCCTATATAAAATGACTAATAATGACACAATACAAGCACACATGGACAGTACTTTGCCTTTAAGAGAAATAGGTGGTGTTTGTTTTTTTAAAGCATCTGAGTCTAACTTGCGTGACTCTAATCTTGTATTGCGTTGTATCTTCAAGCTTAAGCAATTTAAAATAGATCTATCTGATTTAAGCATCTAGTCGGACCTTCATCTCAAACTCAGCTAAATTTTTTAGCTGATTACTCACTTTAAAAGTCTAACAGGACCAAGAGGTAAAAAAATATTCAAACAAGTCAGATTTAATCCACTCAAAAGTAAAACCCATACAATTCAGTTTTCAGATGCCAAAAAAACACACCACCATAGTTTCCTACCAGCTTACCCATTTCCAGAAAAATCAAAGCGGAAAGTACTGGTTCCTTCTTTCTCTAAAGCAGCAGCAAGGGTCACCAGAGATTTGCATTCCTGGAGATTGAAAACATCTAGAGCTGTAAATATACTGCTACCACCATTCTAAATCATCAACTAACTCAATAGTCAATACATCTACAACCTTGTATGAGAAAAGGGAAACATATGGGATAAAGCTAAACAAAGTTGATTAACAATCCATGATCTTGAATTCGAAAGAATTGGCAAACTTTTTGTAACTCATAAGATGGGGAAGGGGGTCACTCTTCCTGGCCTTAACAGGCTTGGCTGAGCGGTGAACCATCAGGGTTTAAGGGGCAGATTGAGATTTAGAGTTTGTGATCAGTACCGAAGGAAACCATCCTTGCTCTAGTTCCCGATGTTCCTGAATGGGCAACTTCGTTGTTCCAGCTGTTAGGAATGGTCCTGTTCTAGCGGGTAGGAATGGTCTAGTTCTGTCTGTCCTTTTGGGAGTGAAAGATAATAACCAAGTTGATTTTTGTACTTGCAGTTGGTTTTACCAAAAACCATTTCTACGATTGACAGGCTAAAATCTACATCCCTAGATATTAAGGGATTGATCTCATGGGGAATGTGTTGACAGTAAATACACTCACAATATGAACAGGAAATGGTATATGAGTAAGAGAGCTGCATACAGTACACAACAGAAATACTGCCCGGGGGGACTAGAGAAAGTTAATATTCAAGCTGCATAACTGGAATAGGTGCTTCCTGAAATACGTCAGTCTAAAACAAAAATGAATAATTACAAACCTTAGATGATCGGAATCCATGGCACAAGACTACAAGACCCCTAGAACCTGTTTCATGCAACACACCTACAAGCTTTTCACCATAGTCGTTCTGTACTGTAATTTTCTGATGTTGAATATCTGTAAATCGGTGCATTATTGTAATTAACATGTCATTGTTAAAAATGATTCAATTATTTTTTAGAGGAGGAGGAGTTCAATAAAAGCATGCACGCAAAATGTAAAGAAGCCATAACTAAACCAATAAAAATCATAACATCACGAATTTGTAAGGATCAACTGCATTCCTTATAATAAATAACCAAGTCGTAAAAGAAAGTAGAGACTAATGAATGTTCTATCTGTGGACTTTCAGACCCAATCTAACTGAAAATGGTGAATTAAAATGATAATGTCCATTAAGAAATTTCGATGTTGTAACTCAAATCTTACCATGTACTAAAATACAGCTGTATAATATGTCTTCCACATTTGAGTTGATAGTCTAAGTAAAAACAAGCTGAACACTACCTTAAAATTTAAAGATATGAATGGTAGAGTTAAGACAATTGAACCTACATAGCATCTTAAGAGTTTCTTAGTTTCCACAAACAAATTTATAAACAGTTTCAACTCTGTGTTTTCTTTTTCAACTTCTGACCCACTTAAATCAGCCCTTGAAAATTGGCAAGTTTTAGACATGGTTTTCACCATTGACTTTCAATTCACTTTTGATGGGGTTAATAGTGTTAAAATGGGCTGATTTTCAGTGAGGATGATCTCCATGCGGAAGAGGAGGGCATATTGGCCCCACATAATGGGGGTTTTAGTGGGGCTACCGATCCCTCCTCATTAGCAACCCAAAACCAGAATCTTCACTCCAAAATAAAAAATAAACCACCATTGCTAAATTGCTAAATTCATTCACTACCCATTTAATAATATGGAAAGATAAGCTTGAAAAAAATTAAAATAAAATAAAATAGCAGTTTTCTATGGTTATTTTTGCAGAAACCACCATGAGATACACACAAAAAACGGGGTGATTCTCTGTTAATGAAAATGTATTCAATAGGATTGTGAGATCTCCTTGAAAAAAAAAAAAAAAAAAATTGAATGAATAGTTTTGCTCACCGGGGTTCTCTGTTGTTTGGGAAGAACACGGAGAAACCATTACTGGTGTGGCTGATTCTGATTTCCAGTAAAGAAACCGTAAATTAAGAGAGGGATCATTACTGTACTCTACTCCCTCTGAAACCGAAATTGGTGAGACAGTCGAACGTATGAATGAATGAATTGGGGTGGTTTGAACTTTGAACTTTAGAACCCATAAATCCTGGAGTGATATTCTGTACCCCCGCGGGTGTACAATACACGCAATCACAGCCATCGATCCACCAAGATCAAGGGGCCCATTGGGGTGTTTAAATGGTCCACTGGACCCACATTATTAATTCCCGACCCTTGTTAGCAATCACCCTAATTATTCGCGTTTAATGCTCGTACTTTTCTGTATTTCCGAATAACAATTAAATACTTCCGTTCAAACGAAACCTAATTAATAATACACGAATTTTTTAGCTAAAACGTTTAAAACACGTTTAACCGATTTACCGAATGAAACGGGTGCAAAATACTCTTACTCTATTTAATGACTATCTAACTTTCAATACAAAAAAATAAAAATAAAAATAAAAAAGAAAACCTAGCTAATTGCTTAAGGACCTTTCTTTATTTTATCTCTTTGTCTATAAGGACCCCAATCCTCTCAATTTATCTCTTCAACGACACAGTCGGAACTCCATGAAGCATCTAAAAGACTTGGTATATTGCCGAATTTTTACATGTAAAAAGTATTAAACACGAATTATCTCTAAATCAAATATTTCCCGTACGACGAATAATTGACCGAATGTTGGACCGTATTACAATTCCTATGAACCGATTAATACTAGTACTTTTGCCATCCCGAATTTTAGCCGTATGCTGAATTGCTAACAAGGATCGGGACCAACGACCTTTTAGGACCACTTGGTCCACTTATAGACCACATGGATTGTGGAGCCACATAGAGAAGAGAGCATATCTTATGTCCCCATTTTTCATGTGCCCTCCCAGTCTCCACACTAATTTTAACTTGTGAGGCCCACATGGAGTCAAAACAACGACTAATTTTTGGTGTGAATGTTCTCCTCGTCATATGGATCATTCTCACCAAAAACCAATTTATTCTAGGACATCTAACGCTATCAAAAGTTGATTGAAAAATCAACCGTTAATTTTTCAATTAAAAGATGATTTGATCACTGTTTATTTTCGATCAACATCTGATGGGGTTAAAATTTCTATAAATGGCTGATTTTTTGTGAGAATGATCTATATAGCGAGGAGAACAATCTCAAAAGAAAAATCAGTCGTGGATTCAAGTTTATGTGGGCCCAACAAGACAAAATCAATGTGGGAACAGGAAGAGCATATGCAAATGGGGACAGAAAATCTACTCCTCAAAGAAAAGATTGCAATGGCTGATTTTTTGTAAAGATACTTTACTCATCGTGTAGTTCATATTCCCCAAAAATCAGCTACAACCGGTTCATCTCGATGGATAATTTTTTAGCCATCCATTCTCTGAAACTAAGATATTGAAACTAAAACTGATTGAACTCTCAATAGAGTAGTTTGAGAAAACATTAACCCAAAATAATAATTATTATTTTCTTTAAAAACTAATAACAATAATAATAATAAGAGGAAAATCAAGACATAGCAAAATGATCTATAACCCAGCAACCCTATCTTAACGCGACCCATTAGCTAAATAAGTCAGGTTAGAGTTGAGTATTTCTGATCCCATTACCCCTTCAACCCTGTTAGGGTTAGGGTCGACCCTGACTTGTTTTCTTGTTTTATATAGAAAAATGTTAAACTAGTCCGATTAAGATTTGAATAAATTGTCCATTTTATAAACTAGTTAGAGTTAGGATTTGATAATCTTAACCTGTCAACCCACTAACCCGTCTAGGATCAACCCTACCCAGACTTGGAAAATCATCATTTACCATGAAGTTACCATGTTCATTCACTTGATAAAAGTAAAGTTGAAAATACCTTTTTTTAGGAGAATTATAATTGACGGATGGCAGTCTATATCTATACTATTAATTAATCTAATTGTCTTTTTTTGATCGGCCACTATTTCAACCCACCTAATAACATTTGATTCTTACACTCCATCTACACCTGCATGTACCGCCTGTGTGAGGATAATCCAAGGGTTAAATTGATGTAAATAATATTTACGGAAGCGTTTCAACTCTCAACTCAACGATTTCTACTAATCAAAAATATATTCATTATAAAACTTAATTATAATAAAGGGCAGCATCCATTATTTATAGGCTCTAATGTCTTGCCAATCAAATAAACTCTAAAAGGAATCCTAAACCTAAAAGGAAGCAAATAACATCTCCTAATAAAATAAGAAACTAAATAAAAGATATCTAATTTAATTAGAAAGTTAATATTAAAATAACTAAAACTAATAAGTTCCTAAAAACTAGCTGATTAAAGAAGTCGTGCAGATCTTGTCACAATATTGGACGTGTCCTCTTGGGTAGACCCCACACGTGTCACATACGTGTATACATCACTCGCCCCGGCTCGAAAAAAGTTCGACCCGAACTTTGAAGAAGCAGCACCATCAGGCGGATCCGGCAGTTCAACGGTTGACTGTTCTTTGACATTGAGGGCCTCCAAGCAGTCTAACACGTGAATATCAGCACCTCTCTTAAACAAATTTTCTTGTTCTGAACCAAACACACCCTTAAAATTAAGGTATTGAAGCCCGCTAGATACTTTAGTTCCAAAACCTTCTTCAAACCCTCCAAAATCATAAGCTGCACCCAAAGTAAACAACCAAACACCGATTCTTTTTTTATAGAAATCTGCACCCTTTTCTTTATAAGTTTCATCGTAAATAAATTCATGTCTTTCTTCCCGTACGATAACACTTGTAGCAGGTGTAGCACCCTCACTTTTGGTCGAACGCTAGGAGATAAAAACTCTCTTGCACTTTTGGCCGAGAGAGATACGTTTTGTATCTCTCTCTAAGAGTTTGTTGAATTTTGATTTGGAGTCGCCACCTGACTTTTAAGGGAATCAAGACCCTTTAGTTGGAAAACTGTTCCTTAGTCTTTTCTTTGAAAAACACTAATGTCAGTCTTCCTTTGACTCATCTGCGATTTGAGATTCTGAATAAGAGAACTCTATTACGGGTCAGGAAGGTATGAGGCACCTGACAACCGCCCGATCCAAGATCAGTCTCTACTTCGTATTAGGGGTAATTTAAAAATACTTATTGTATGAACTGATTAGGAAA
>MVGT01002357.1:185559-227449 GCA_002174775.1 Macleaya cordata
TGTTGCATCCAACTTTTCTGTGAAATTCGAAACCTTCTTCTCCATCGACTCCACACGCTGATCAAGATTCTCACGCGCTTCTTTCCGTATAAGCGCCACACGATCCATGAAAAACATCTCGTCTCACAATCCAAGAGCGCACGAGGCTCGGATACCAAAATTGATGCAAATAATATTTGCGGAAGCGTTTCAACTCTCAACTCAACGATTTCTACTAATCAAAAATATATTCATTATAAAACTTAATTACAATAAAGGGCAGCAGCCATTATTTATAGGCTCTAATGTCTTGCCAATCAAGTAAACTCTAAAAGGAATCCTACACCTAAAAGGAAGCAAATAACATCTCCTAATAAAATAAGAAACTAAATAAAAGAGATCTAATTTAATTAGAAAGTTAATATTAAAATAACTAAAACTAATAAGTTCCTAAAAACTAGCTGATTAAAGAAGCCGTGTAGATCTTGTCACAATGTTGGACGTGTCCTCTTGGGTAGACCCCACATGTGTCACATACGTGTATACATCATAAATTTTTGTGACAATGAACCTCTCATCATGTAGATCAACATCAGCTCTTAGATTATCTCTATATGGCCCCACATAAGACCATTTTTTTGTACATTTAATAAAATAAATAAGGTTTTTTTTTTTTTTTGAACCAGTATTCAACACATGGACCTTGATGGAGTTTTTCTTCTTCTTCTTTTTTTTTTCCTGAAAATTGGACCTTGGTGGCTTAGTTACTCAGGGCCTTAGACTAGAAGAAAACATTTGTTGAGATAAATCCTAAAATATTTTTCAAGTAGAAATTTTTGGCCAAAATCTCCTTTTATTATCCATGGATTCCATGTCACTAGCATAAACGGGTCCAGATATTTTCACCCAACTTTCTACATGTTCTAAGAGGGCTGCTAACACCCAATGGGTGTGTTCCTTAAGCCGGGCATGCTCCTTAGGTTAGGTTTGCACAAGATGTACGTGCACGTATTGCTGGGGGTTATTGTAACTATTTTTGATATGTGCCCTCTTTAAATTTCTAAAAAAGGAAAACTCTATTTCTACCCCACCTATTCTTACATCTAATTTACACCTACCTATGACCCCAACTATTCTTACATCTCATTTACACCTACCAATGAGACCCACATGGAGATAATCCAAAGGGATGATTTTGATCTTCATGGTCAAAATATCATCCTAAATAATTCACACTTGGATCAACCCCCCCACAAGGGCCTCACAAATAAGTGTAAGCAGAAGGTAAGAATAAGATAGGCGAAATATTTGCGTGCCCTATCGAGATGCACGCAAATACTAACTAATTACCTGAAACAACGCTATAATACTAAAGATTTCAAGTTTTGGCAAAACATAAAACTCTGGTGATTCTTATTGATATGGAGAATCCAATTTCATGTCCAAATTGAACGTTGCTAAAATGTACATCAATCGTCAGTTGTACATAAATCGATTTGCAAATGAATAGAAAGTTCCTCAGAAGCTCTCTAATTCACAATGCTGGATTCCTTGAGAGGATTGTTTAAGCTCTCCTTTCATATCGCGTCTGACACCTTAGTTATGCTCCAAGTATTGCTCCAATGGACGCCATATTTACTTGGTATCAATTTTTGAACCACATGTGAAGTCTGGTTGATCAACGGAATAAATCACAAGCTCAGGTTTTGGAGCTTCAATCTCTAGTATGATCTGCATAAACAGTAACCCAAAGAAAGCTGGTAATATGCAAAGTTGAAATTTCAACGAAGTTTTGATGGGGTTAAAAGCTTTAGAACGATTCAATTTTCTGTAAGGAACATTTTACATGGTGACCAGATCATCCTTACAGAAAATCAGCCCATGGATCGTCGCTATGTGAACCCCACAACCATGTGTACTCATGGTCTATGAGTGTTCATTGATCCCTCCTCTTTAAGTTTAAAACTACTATAAAGGTTAACAAAATTAAAAATAGGCTTTTCCGTTTTACTAACAAAAGTAAAATAAAAGTAAAAATGAAAATTAACTTCTCATACCACAACATTTTCCCCATGTCGAAGGAGTGGAGCAGGAACATAGAGACTGCATTGTGGTCCAGCCAACTGCAAATGATTCCAATAAACATGAGATAGTTTCATAAAAATCCCACAATTAATACCAGTGAATTAGGGTGGTATTGTTTTTACCGGCCAGAATCTTCCTAGATTAAAATCATTAACAAATGCGATCCCTTTACCCCATCCGTTGAATGATATAAACGTGTCCTTGACTTGATCTATTCTGTCAATAGTAAAACGACCTTCATAGAAAACAGGTTCTTTTGAGATCATCTCTGCAAAATCAAAGTCAAAGGTTAAACCCAAAATTTTGGTCATTTTATTTCTATCTTTCCATACATAACCTAAGAATTTTAAATCATCCTCATGAGTCATGATTATTCATGCCTTTAGAACCATCACTATTGAAACTCATACATTTGTAGCTCAATATATTGTCAGTATATCTAATGACGACTTAGACTACGTAAATTTTTTTTGAGTTCTCTATACCGATTAGACATGTTAGAAATTAAAAGGTGTTCTCCAGATTATCTTGAACTTCATTATCTCCAGCATTGACTCATATGCACGAAAATTTCGAATGCAACAAAATATTTATACAACTTTACAGTTATGGATTCTTTACAATTTGACCAGAATTCTGCCAATTATCATTATCCGAGCTTGTTCCGAATATTTGATATGTAACTTCAGTTCCATCTAATCCACGCCCTTCATAAATGTATTTACACCATCTGGAACAGTTCTCTTGTAAGTGACAACATGTCTCAACTGTTCCAGCTCTAAGCTCCACCACATACTCAACTTATGCAGCTTTCTAGATGCTGTTAATGAAGAGCAAGTTTTTTACGCTTCGTATCCATATATAACTATAATCATCCTAAAACAACAATAGATAAGTATAGCTTCTATGAAAAGGACACAATATACTCTGGGAACATCTTGTTGGCAATTTGCTAAAGATAGATGTCCAAAAGAAGCACATATGCTTATACTGAAGAAAGTTGAAGCATTGTTACATGGTTTTTGCTTATGCCATAAAAGTTTGAAAACCAGAAGTATGAACTTACGGAAGTGATTTTCTAAATTCTTACGGGAAGATTCCGTAGCAGATCTAGAAGCTGCAACTTGCACAATGGGATTCATTTTCAAGAGCTTAGACAGGTCCTGAAAAGAAATAGGGAACATCTTCCATCCATGCAGACTTGTGCCATCCAAAACAACAGAAGATAATATCCCCTGTAAAAGAAAGCTAGAAATCACTCTATTGAAGTGAATCTGTTATAAAATTTATGAAGCTTTGTTTTGCTTAACCTACGACAATGGAAAAAGAATACATCAGACAGTAATAAAATTTACCTTTTTGTCGTACATATATGGCCCATAATTCACACGACCCATGTTTTCAACCTATAACAATGGAAAAAGAATATATCATACAAGTGTCATAAACACTGAATTAAAAAAAATCCTAATGATCCAACCTTTTCTTTTCCTAATAAGGTTTCATAATCATAGTACTGCATTGGACAAATACACAATCAAGTTGTATAATATGGATGTTGCAGAATGTCAATTTGCACAAAATCTTGGTGAGTCTATTGCTTTCCTCCTTGCAATAATATAGATTTTCCATAAGGACAATTATATACCCAAACAATTTTCTCAAATTTATGCAAGAATTACCAGAAAAAATGGTGATTAACAAGATTTCTACTAAAAAATATCATAATATTTTTCAAAACTTAATATCAAATAAAGTATTAATGACTGAAAGTAATTACCAATAAAAAGATGTTGAACATTTCTAATTTGCGCATGAAAGGATCAGTTGAAAGTCAATTAAACTATTAATTCCCCATTCACACCCTCCTTGTGCACATGTTCCAATAGAGTCACCGGGTGGGAGTTATGCAAAATGGATAGACTTAATTCTATATTTAAAAATAGAAATTGGAAACTTAAAATCCACCTTCAAGAAAAGAAAAGTTAGAAGGTAACATACCAGAATAAGTAATTTGACGGTTGAAGCACATTTAATACCGGGAATCCCAAGTGGTTTATTTGACCATCTTCGAATTTCACCCACATATATTGGATTGTCGGATGAACACGAAACAAACACTTGAGCTCTGTCATGCACCTGCAAGTAGTACATATTCATTACCTATCAAACCCCAAATTTTAATGGGTAAGACAATGACATAGATTTCTAATCAGATTGCAAATATAGGTACAATGATTAACTTACCTGAATGATCGAAGGATAAAATTAAAGTAAGATTAACTTTCAAAAAGTTAGAAAACAAAATATATACACTCAGATGTCCTGTTATACGATGCAGCATATACAGAGGCATGTAACAACTAACAAGTGTCAAATACAAGCATTCGGTAAGACAGAAAACCACCAGCTACTCTGAAATGTTCATTTAGTTATTGCTCAACACTAGAAGATACATTAGAAAGCATTGTCGAAATATTATTAGATAATACTCGACAAAAGGAGCAAGAAAAAGGAAATATAAGGAGTCTGTAGTCTTAAATATATTACATAAATACAAATAGAATTAATATATTTAATACTATGCAAAGAAATAAAATAAGAAACATGGATTTGAATCATTTGGCTTAGCATCCACAAAAAGGAGGCCAATTGTGTTGAGTATGGTGGGCACTTAGATACAAACAAGAAGACACTATTTTATTAATAATAAATAACTTACAAATGGTAGAGTACACAACTTATAACACTACACTCACAAACACTCAATACACCCTCACAACACTTATTTGTATTAGCTAATTATTTTACTCTCTTGCTAGCACTCATCACCAACTCACTCACTCACTTGCTAACTTCCTTTACTTACTTCACTTGCTTGCTTACAAAGTGGAGACTAGGAACCTATTTATAGTAGTATTCAACCGACATACTTAGGTTGATTAGATTTTTCTAGATTAAAGAACTATCTAGAAAGAGTGGATGAAATATAATAATAGTAAGTGGAGAAATTTCTAGAGAGAGAAGGGAGAAGAGAATTCTAGAGAGTTGAAAGTCGGTGGTGACTTTCAACAAATTGTACATCTTTGAAATGGTAATATTTTGAGAATTGATTTAATTTAGAGTTACTGACAAACCCGCATCAGCCAACACCATTCTAGGTGGAGTTCTTTGTCTAGTACCAAAAGGTTATCCCAGCAGGTTTATGTTATTTACGATACAAAAATGTCAAAAAAGGTCTATGTTATTTCCATAGTCAGAAAAGCTCCTATTCCTCAATAAGATGGAATATGGATACATTTCAATCATCCACCCATATAATTTCTCAAAAATTAGATGAAGGAAGCAATGAAACGTATATCTATAGTCATCTACAGTAATTGGAGATGCTCCATAAACTTGCTGAGTCCTGGAAATAACTGAAGTAATTCAAATAACCAGTCAGACAATAGAAAGAAAAGGGAGGGTAAATATACCTTTGCTATGGAAAGAATGCTTCCATTTTCCTTCACCGGATATTCTGATACATATAATAAAAACCCAAAGACCTAGCATGATAATAAGAAGAAAGTCTCACTTTCCATCCTTGAATTGTTAAAACTTCCATAGCTACTAACATGGCAATGAGTCGGGGAATATAGTTTTAGTACACCTGACCAACTGATTCCATAGAAACTGGGTTTTTGGCTTCAACCACATCCTTAGGATTGCATATAGTATGAAGTACATCAAATAAAGATGCAAGCTTCTGTACTTTGATTTGTCCGTACCCTTTCTTTTCATTGTTTGGAGGAATTTGGGGAAGTGATATTGTACTGTATTTCTTTATAACCTCCCGCAGTGCTGAAAGCATTACCATATTCATAAATAGATCATTTGAGTTAAATTTTAAGAATGACATTCATAATAACTCCGTGGAGAGCTATTATTGATATACCAATGAATCAAATATAAAAAACTGATGCCTATAGTAGTCACTAGCAGGAAGCATGTGCATATTCTGCAATATGTAATTGTATGCATTTCAATGGTTGTTGGACCCATTTTGCCACACTCTGAAATACTGCCAGAGACACGTATTAAACTTACCTATTAGGTTCAGTAGACAATTACTTGTGATAAATTTCAGATGTCCCAAATTACAGATGAAAGGCAAACGCACAAAATACCAGCACGCATCTAAATTGTATGGGAAGGAATTCACAAAGAACAAGACAATTTTTTCTCCTCTTCAGCATAATTCAGGTTTTTTTAAAAAAAATATTTAGAAAAGCATTTGACACACGTGGTAGATCTGTCTAGAACAAAGCAATCAATATACTGTGCAGATACCCATTATTATATATGATTAAGTACAGAAAAACATACCTTTGAACTTTGCATTGTCAACATCACCAGATTCCTTAATTGGAGCATCCTGGAAAAAGAAGGAAGGTAATGTAGTATATATATATATATATATCATAGAATGAATACCGATAGAAGTTACAAGTACAATGTCAACTCCCCTATAGCAATTCTTACATAATCATATGAAGTAATGTCAGGCTTGTAATCCGAAGCATCTGAACCTGTGTTGGCACCATTAAGAAATCCAAAATTTGTTCCACCATGTGCCATCTGAAAATATAAACGTTCCATATCGTTACAGTTCCATGCAGATACACTTTCAAGTCTCAAAAGTGGAATTAAGAGAATAAATCAAAAAGAAAATTAAAAAAAAAAATTTAAAGAGTGAAATCGAGAACATACATATAGTACTGCAGAACCATTTCGTGACAGAATGGTTTCTAGGGCATTGGCTGTATACTGCGCATTAGTCTCTGCAAGTTTCTCTCCCCAGTGTGTAAGCCAACCCGTATAAAATTCCCTAAACAAAAAAGCACTGTTAGCATCAAGCTTCTCTGGCAAGCATATATTAGAGTAGAAAACAATACACTTACGAGGAAAGAGGAGGTGATTTTCCTGGGTCATTGAACTCTTTCTGCAACTTAAATATTGGCCAAGGATCATCACCGGTGGTGAAGTCAACAGCTATAAATCAACAATCAAACATAAGTTAAAACATATTTCAATTGTATAAGCATATCCATGCATCCTACACTCCGTTTTTTCTCCCTTTTTCACTAGGTAACAAGTATTTCACTAAAAAGTATTTTAACATTTGCAGAAATAAGATGTTGAGGTATCTCTTCATAAAACAATACATCAGGTTCACTAGAACATTCTTTACTTTTCAGTTAGACAACCTTCATTTCTACATATGTAACTTTTATTATTAAATAAGAGTGACCCAAATCCATCCTGTTGCTGGGCCACAGGAAGATCATCTTAAACGATCCAAGCATTCCATTAGTTATCATAGCCAAAAATCAGTTTACAAACCATAAGAAAAGTCGATCTAGATTTATCTAGAATTGAAGAGTCCAAGTTCCTAAGGGGATTAATTGCAATCTAGCAGTCTGTCACAAAGTGCTCCTTCATTTATGTTGTTCCACCAATCCCATCTTTTCTTTTCTTTTTGGTGGAAAAAGAAATATATAACAACTAGAAACAAGAATCAGAGTTATCTGCTGACAACAGATTACATAACATATTAGGAAAGTTATCTAACCAAGTTTGATCACAATGAAAATAACGAGCTTCTTTTGCTAATTTATCAGCCACTGAGTTTGCCGTCCTGAAAACAAAAGAGGGGCCATAATTAAGATTTGATCTATCCACAATCTTCCTAGCACCATCCAAAATTGAGGTGGATCTCCAGCTGAGAATTGTTCTTTTCCTGTTAAGATAGTCTGAAATGCTCTTTGAGTCACCAATCCCATCTTAGGTGCATCTGTATGCATCCAAAACTTCTCACAGCCTATGATGACTTTGTAGGTCAAAAACTTCTTAGAGCTGCCACAAATGAGGAAACCCCACACATATTTTTCCTAGTGAAATTCCAATAGGTTTCTTAAATATTAAAGTTCCACAATATAATTTCAAGCTACCAAATATTTTTTATTAAATTTCCACCTACCTGGGTTACAGCTTCAGGTTCATAAAAATATAATAGAGCTCCTGAACTCCAAAGATCATGAGAAATATTTCTATGAACTTCTTCAAAATCCACGGAACACTTGCAAATTAGATTTGATTGATGTCCTAGGAAATGTTAATAGAAATGTTCTTAGAAGCTCCAACAAAAACACAAAATCATGTGTGCTATTATCTACAAAGTGACCAGCTGGTCATCATGGTTGTTGTCATCTTCAATTAAGATGCTATAATTCTATGACCATTTAAGTTGCATACCACCCAAAACAACTGTTTGGTAAGGTATTACTCATCTGATGCAACCTATTGAATCAAAATACGACACTGTCTTTCCTAATGAACCTAGATTGGTAGTGGTAATTGTAGCTAATTATATAAGGATGAAAGATGCCACACAAGACGAAGGTATCTGAAAGAAGAGATTGACAAGAGACAATAAAGAGAAGGAAAAATAAATGATCACTCTGGAGCTCACCAAGGAAAGTGTACTAATAAAACCAATGTCATGACGCATAATTGTGACGAGCCTAATGGAAAATGGGTAGCCAAGACATTTAGTAAGAATATCCTCTTCATCTAGCTAGCCCATGCTTTAATCCCCTTTCATTCAAACTAATGTATATGACCTCAAAAATTCAGAAATGGTTTCTAAATCTTACTAACTTCATTCCTAAAAGAATGTCATTCTCTTCATATCATGAATGTAAGTTTCTCCACTCTATGGATTGGCAAATCACAAAGTTAACCTGAGTAAACATTAGCTCCACGAATGGTTCCTTTCTCAAGATTTTCCCATGATCCTCCATCTGTTGTATACCTACAAAACCATTAATATCCAATCCACGCCTGATTATCATGAATCAATTTACAAAACAAAACAACAATAGAAAGAAAAAAGAAGGAAAAAAACAAAAAAATACACCAAAGATTTCTTTTGGTCATGATTTATGGAATGGCTATCTATAGAGGAATATAAAAAACATTTTACATCACATGTGGATTACTGACCAAACAACATAAACAATTTTTGACAATACCACCAATGGGTAGAGAGAGAAAGGAAGGGACTATTGAAGTAATTTTGACCTAAAGTTATAAACAAGGTCATATGAGAACTAGCAGAATATATGAGTCTGCAAATATAATAAACAAGAAAATACAAAGTTAACAGAATTGTTACAAAATTATTTTGTCTCCAAGGTGCTCTCTAGCCAAAGTAACCAGGTGATGAAGATAGCTTTTGTCATCTCCATATGAACCATACTCATTCTCAATCTGCCAAAAAAATTTCAGTTTAGTGGTAACAATAAAATCTAAAAGAGAATAAAAATGTATGTTTTTGTAAAATTAACAAACAGTTTAAATGGTTAGCATCTGAATTCCACTCGTACGTTTCAATTATTGGAATTCATTCTGCGATAAATAATCCCTACCTGTACCATAATAATAGGACCTCCATTGTTATAGAGAAGGGGAGTTATTTTCAGAAGCAAAACACCCCACCATCTTTCAACCTGTGATAAAGCATGAAGAACGAGTTCAGAATAATATAAGTTACCTAAGCTAGAAACTAACACTAATAGTGTCTTAACAAAAGGTGACAAGTTATCGTTATCTTTTTATCACTTCAAGTGGCCTACTTGGAAGAAAAGGTAGGTTACTAGGTATAATATTATCAGCAATATATCTGCCTTTTGTGAAGGGGCTTGATTATATACAACGATCCCTTGCATTTTAGTGGCCAATGTTATGGAAATGATTTTATACAGGAAGTTATGTAAGGATATTGGCCTGAACTGATCTGATTAAAGATACATCAAGCAGAACAGTACTAAAAAAAAAAAAAGGAATTAATATTCACAAGTTCAACAAAATCATCACATAATACAACAGGCCATTCTACATACCAGATGATAAGGGGTCCTCTAGTTATTAAGGGAAACAAGAGTACCCGGCACACCAAGGTATTTACTAGCAGTTAAGCCATGAGAGAGTGGGCCTCATTAAAGAACTCATTAAAGACAATTAATGTGCTTAGGACTGCAAGCAAAGCATGGATGCAGGATGGCACGACTAACATTTACTAGGTAATCAGGAGCATGTAACATATTGCAGTCCTTGGATGACAAAAATCTGGTAAACAGTTGACCAAAAGTCCAAGAAATGTGTAATCATGATCACTCAATGGAGCCAGTTTTTGGAACATGAGATGCCTTAGGTGGATCCCATCAAAAGTAGGCAGAGGGAGAGAGGGAGGGAGGGAGACCTTAGAAAAGGAGGCCTAGTTTTCCTTTGTTCTCCTCAAAATACATGAACATGTTTGTTTCTCATACAGGACAAAACATGGTATAATATATAGTAGTTATCCTTTGCTTCTGTCAAACTACTGTCTAAAAAATTAGTCACAGAATACATCCAAGCAAGCACTTCCATTATCAAACAGAAAATTAGTAATACATAATTTTCACAGGTTATTGTTATCAAATATTAAATCATACCAATTGAAGGAAAGCAGGATCAGATGATCTTAGTCTCAGAGATGGTTCTATAGCGAGCAACCAAGCAGGGAAACCTCCAAAATCCCACTCTGCAACCAAAAGATTCATCCTAATGGGAACATCAAACAAGAAAATGGAAGGGGACTTGCTAATGTAGTCATTAACGACCAATGTATTATTTATACTTTACAAAATTCACCCTGTTTTACAAAATTTATTTAAAGGTAGACAGTTAAAGTAATAATGAATTATATGTAGATTAATGAAGGAAAAATTCAGTCTCCTGAAAGTAGTCAATTGAGAATTTTTAGTTCTAATGAATTGATTCCATGAAAGTAGTCAATTGATAAATGACTAGTAAAAATTCTAACTTTCCTACATGAGGCAATGAGTCAATGCACACCTCCACATATATAAGGCCCGGGACGAAGCATAACAAGGAACCCTAGCTCCTGGCATAGCTTGAGAAATGCTTCTATATCTGCAATACCCTCGAAAACCCATTCGCCACGACTTGGTTCATGCAGATTCCAAGGTACATAAGTTTGAATTGTATTCAATCCCAATGCCTTTGCTCTCAAAAGCCTATCTTTCCAGTACTGAAACCCCATAAAACAACTCTAATTAAGAAGTAAACATACTAGAAATTTTAAATGTAGTACAATTCAGAGGCTAATTACATGTTGAGAAAATATGAAACAAAAAAAATTTAAAAAGAAATCTGATGAATCACCTCTGGATGAATACGAAAATAATGCAAGTCACCACCGATAATCTGAAATGGGTGATCATCTTTCCAGAAAATGTCATTATCGATCGCGAAACTTCGAGTATTAATCTAATGAGATAGAATTCAAAACAAAAAAACAAAATTTCATCAAAAACAGTTCTTATTAGAAACCATTATGTTCAGTTCACTAAACACTTAAACACTGTTCATCTAGATCAATTGAGGGTTTAAATGTTTTTTTTTTGTGGTGATTCATGACTTGTTAGTGTGTCTGTTTATTAAAATTGAAGTTCAAGAGAGAGAGAAAGAGAAAAACATACCACAGAATTTTGGAGATGAGCAGAAGAAGAGTAAACCCTAAAAGCTGAGATAGTGAAAAGAAGGAAGAAGATGGTGGTGGTGGTTGTTTTTGTTTTTGTTTTTGTTCTAGGTTTCATTTTTGAAACAATTTGAACTTCAAATAGAAGCTTTACGATTCTAACAAAATCGAATCTTAAAACCAGTGTTATTATGTTTTGACTCTTTGAGAAGAGAATGATCAGGTGACCACTTGCTATACAAAGAACTGACTATGAAATATGAATGTGGTCCCACAGTGTTTGAAGATGGCCGTTATAACGGCGTAACGTTATGACAGGTAAAAACGGTCAAATCATTTCTTTTCAAATTATATAACAACTGTTTGATATAATTTTGGGTGATATAATTTTGGGCACACAAATATATATCGAGAGAAGAAGAAGGTATATCTCTATTTTCTGGTTTTACATTTCCGGTACATAACTCATCGTATTGATACAACTCTCTGTGGCTTACAGTATGTTCTTCGTAAGCTCTATCTATTTCGAAGAGACCTCACACATATATATAGCCCAAGGGAGAAAAACTTGCATGCGTAAAGATGTGGGTGTTAACACCAAGGGTGACAAGCCCACATGACAAAAGCATGGTGGGCAGCCACCTGCATGCTAGATCGAGGCATGCGTGGGCATCGAGACCCGCGTGGGCCACCTGCATGCTATAACACTGTTTTTGTTATAATTTTTTTTAGAAAGTTAGTAAGTTCACGAACAGGACCGATTAACCGAACTATTCAATGAGTCGGGATGATTCGCGCATCTCTAACAGAACCCGAATTATTTGCGAATAATTTTGGAATCCAACCCAATATTTTGAATAATTCTTTAAAAAATTTTTAAAAAAATCTTAGTTATTGTTACATTGAAATTATTGCAGTGGCGGAGCCACCACGTGCCTAGTGGGGGCAGTGGCCCCCAATCAAAATTTGGTAAAAGGATATATATAGTTTGTAAACTGTTATTTATATTCTAAAAATAGTTATTCTATATCTTTTAATAGAAAAAATCTTTTTAATTAGGGGAATTGATCTAGCCTAAGGTAGGGCTGTAAAATATGACCCTCTTCTTTTTTCATGGAAAATTTTATTTAGTGTTTACATTCGTCGTATATTGAATCTTGGACCCCGACGGAGATGATCGTAGTGTTGATTTTTTGTGAGGATAATCTCTTCACCATGTAAATCTTCCGAATAAAAAATTATATCATTCTAAAACTTTTAACCGAACTAAAAGTTGGTTAAAAATTAATAGTAAAATAAATAACTCAAATTAAAATTTAGATTGGATGATCTAATGACTATTTTTTGTCACCATTTAGATCATCCTAAAAAAATACATCATTTTAAAACTTTTAATAGAAGTTGGTTGAAAATTAATTGTATGATTTAGATCAAAATTTAGATCAATTTTAGATGGGATTAAAAGTTTTAGAGCGATATGAATTATGAAAAGGTGATTGTGAGCGGATCTTCCTCACAAGAATAAAAATAAAAATTCTTGAATCATCTCCACGTGCTCATACAGGCTTGTGTAAAAGAGATGTAAATATATGTGGTTGGTAAAGAAAAAATAACATAGAAATAAAATTTTCCTTTTCTATTTTGGCCGCCACTGTGTTAAAATCCTGGGTCCCCCACTGGATTATTGGATATACTTTTTTACTATGTATGTTAATAGTTAACACATTGCATTTATAGTTACTTTATTTTGGTGTATGTTGCTTTTATTTTTATGTTCTTTTTTATTCTCACAGTTAACATATTGGATTTGTAGTTATCCATCAATACTTAGTTATAATTTTTTATGGGATGATATAAGAAATTAGTTCATATGTCTAATTAGTTTCACATACNAACATGCTCACCCCCCAATTAGTTTGCTTACATCCTCTCCTTCTAGATCAAGAAACATATCGGACAACTCCAAGTGGGTATCATCAGTGGGAACACCATTACAAATATAATTAGTCTCGGCACCAGTTTTGGCTTTCTTACATGAAGCCTGATACAAGTCAACTAGGTGCTCGGCCGTATAACAATTACGTGCCAGGTGTCCTTTCATACCACAACGATAGCAGGTCACATCTCTAGGGGGTTTATTCCAACCTCTCCCTTTTCCTTGCTTCGTTTCGGCTTTATCCCTCTCCTGGGGATCAACGTTATTCCTCTTCTGGAGACTTTGTGTAGCATGATTTGGATTATTCCACTTCCCAGAATTATTCTGTCGGTAGCGTCTACCGCGCCTACCTTTATAACCAGGTCGCCCACGTCCCTGTCCTGAAGCAGTCGCTGCATAGGCTTCGGGTACAGACGTAGAACCAGTGGGACGAGCCTCGTGGTTTAATAACAATAATTCGTTATTCTTTTCAGCAACTAGAAGGCAGGAGATTAATTCAGAATATTTTTGGAACCTACGCTCTCTATATTGCTGTTGTAACAGCACATTAAAGGCGTGGAACGTGCTGAAGGTTTTCTCTAGTAGCTGCGCATCAGTAACAGTGTCACCACATAGTCTCAGCTGTGAGGTTATTCTGAATAAGGCCGAATTATATTCTGTTACTGTCTTAAAGTCCTGCAACCGCAGGTTCCTCCAATCATTCAAAGCACCAGGATGTGTGACCATCGACAATTGGCCAAATCGATCCTTTAAACAATTCCAGAGGACTAATGGATCTTTCACCGTCAAATATTCATATTTAAGTCCCTCATGGATGTGGTGCCTAATGAAAATAGTGGCAGCAGCAGCACGACTCTCTGTGGTCGGCTGATTTCCTTCCCGGATAGTATCTCCAAGTTGCTTAGACGCGAGGTGGAGTTTTTTCTGATTTTGTGAGGTGCCCAGAAACTTTGGGTCGATCACAAAATGTCGAGGTCTCGATCTGGAGAGTGGTAGAGACTCGTGCTGATAACGTGATATAATTTTGGGTGATATAATTTTAGGCACACAAATATATATCGAGAGAAGAAGAAGGTATATCTCTATTTTCTGTTTTTACATTTCCAGTACATAACTCATCGTATTGATACAACTCTCTGTGGCTTATAGTATGTTCTTCGTAAGCTCTATCTATTTCGAAGAGACCTCACACATATATATAGCCCAAGGGAGAAAAACTTGCATGCGTAAAGATGTGGGTGTTAACACCAAGGGTGACAAGCCCACATGACAAAAGCATGGTGGGCAGCCACCTGCATGCTAGATCGAGGCATGCGTGGGCATCGAGACCCGCGTGGGCCACCTGCATGCTATAACACTGTTTTTGTTATAATTTTTTTTAGAAAGTTAGTAAGTTCACGAACAGGACCGATTAACCGAACTATTCAATGAGTCGGGATGATTCGCGCATCTCTAACAGAACCCGAATTATTTGCGAATAATTTTGGAATCCAACCCAATATTTTGAATAATTCTTTAAAAAATTTTTAAAAAAATCTTAGTTATTGTTACATTGAAATTATTGCAGTGGCGGAGCCACCACGTGCCTAGTGGGGGCAGTGGCCCCCAATCAAAATTTGGTAAAAGGATATATATAGTTTGTAAACTGTTATTTATATTCTAAAAATAGTTATTCTATATCTTTTAATAGAAAAAATCTTTTTAATTAGGGGAATTGATCTAGCCTAAGGTAGGGCTGTAAAATATGACCCTCTTCTTTTTTCATGGAAAATTTTATTTAGTGTTTACATTCGTCGTATATTGAATCTTGGACCCCGACGGAGATGATCGTAGTGTTGATTTTTTGTGAGGATAATCTCTTCACCATGTAAATCTTCCGAATAAAAAATTATATCATTCTAAAACTTTTAACCGAACTAAAAGTTGGTTAAAAATTAATAGTAAAATAAATAACTCAAATTAAAATTTAGATTGGATGATCTAATGACTATTTTTTGTCACCATTTAGATCATCCTAAAAAAATACATCATTTTAAAACTTTTAATAGAAGTTGGTTGAAAATTAATTGTATGATTTAGATCAAAATTTAGATCAATTTTAGATGGGATTAAAAGTTTTAGAGCGATATGAATTATGAAAAGGTGATTGTGAGCGGATCTTCCTCACAAGAAAAAAAATAAAAATTCTTGAATCATCTCCACGTGCTCATACAGGCTTGTGTAAAAGAGATGTAAATATATGTGGTTGGTAAAGAAAAAATAACATAGAAATAAAATTTTCCTTTTCTATTTTGGCCGCCACTGTGTTAAAATCCTGGGTCCCCCACTGGATTATTGGATATACTTTTTTACTATGTATGTTAATAGTTAACACATTGCATTTATAGTTACTTTATTTTGGTGTATGTTGCTTTTATTTTTATGTTCTTTTTTATTCTCACAGTTAACATATTGGATTTGTAGTTATCCATCAATACTTAGTTATAATTTTTTATGGGATGATATAAGAAATTAGTTCATATGTCTAATTAGTTTCACATACAAGTACTTTTAGATTTTGTTAATTGAGTATAATTTTAGTTGGAGACTTGTTGAATGGGTACTGTTAGTATTGTAGTTTATGATAAGATTATAATATTTTTTTATCATAAGATATAATATTTTTAGACATGGTACTTGTACATATATCCGAATTTTTAAGCTAATTTTTAGAAGGATCTTCCGAACTATACTTGAATTATTCTCGAACCGCATTTTTATCAAACTCCGATTATTTGACCGGATATTTGACATAATTTTTCGTCTATGAATTCGAATAATTCCCGAAAGATTCCCGAACTGAACTTTTGGCGAACACCGAATTACTAACTATGCTATAACCGAGAAAATAACGGTCGTTACTTTCGTTGTAATTATTGTACAATATGCAGATTGTATGTGCACCCTTACCCTTCCGTTTCGAAGAAAAAAAAAAAGAAAAGAAAGGAAAAACAACGGATTGGTAGCATAATGGCTTTGGATGAGGGGCTTGCCTAGTTAAGAGGCACCCTAAATTATGTAAATTGGTTAGGGGGAGTTGTTTTACTAAGAGGAAGGGTTCTCATTTTGTCGTTTACACCCCACCAAAATCAACTACACCTCTCTCTAAAATAACTAAATGCACCCCACCACCACCTCATTGGCTTCACCACTATCGCCACAACTTTAGAGAGATAAAGAAGAGAAAGAGGGGAGAGATCTCTAGAGAGAGAAAGAGAATGAGAAACAAAAAAGGGAGATCTAGAGAGAGAATTAAGAGAAGGAAAGGGAGATCTAGAAAGAGATAACTGAATGAAAGAGAAGGGGAAATCAAGAGAGAAATGGAGATAAAGAGAGAGAAAGAGAGAGAGAGAGAGGGTGAAACGAGAATGAAAGAAGAAAGATGAAGGTCCATTGCAGCCACCAACGTCATTGTAATTCTGAAATTCCACAATTTATAGTCAAATTTTTGAACAAAATTTGACAGGTTCCTGTTGAAAAATAAAGAACATTTCAATAGGTACCTGTTGAAAACCGTTTGAGTTTTCAACAGGAATCTGTCGAAAATTATTTTATTTTTCAACAGAAATCTGTCGAATTCGTCTTCATCATCTCTATTTTTTCTCTTTTAAAGAGAGAAAGGTAGCTAAAATCTGATTTTTTTTCTCTTTTAGAGAAAGAAAAAAGAAAAAGAGAGAGGGAGATTTAGAGAAAGAGAAAGAGAAATAATAATAAGAAATGAAAGATGGTGATGGAGTTGGAGGTGGTGATTCGGGGGTGGTGGTTGTGGCAATGGTAGAAGTGATGGTGGTGGAGAGTGTTTAGTTATCTTTAATGAAGGGAGTCCCAAAAAAAAAAAATGAAAAATGAAAAAAAAGTTCAAATTTGGGTTTAAGGCCAAACTTTTTAGCATCCCCAACCAAAGAACATCACTCTTTCTAACAAGAAGCTAAGCATATTACATTAGCAGGCACCCAGAGACTTGGCGGTGGGCTTCGGACATCTTGTTTTTTTATACGGGCTGCTGACATCTCGACTGCCACATAAAGGCACAATTGCGGCATTGTTAAAAAAAAAAATGGAGAAACCCAAAGCCTGCCGTCCGTGGAGGAGAATTATTTATGTGTCATACATACAAGCTACTAAATCAAAAGGCTGTGGCAGCTCCATTTATGACTTGATTGTAAAATTGGTAGCTGGAGTCCTCAAATTAATCAAACCACTTTCATCAAATAAAAACTCTCTCACTTTTTCTCCAATTTCATTTATTTATTTTTTTATCAAACATTCAACTCAAAACTAATTGGCCATACTAAGTTATAAGATTTTCATCTTTCTATGTGGGTCTATTTTCAATTTGCCTTTCACATGTCGCATTATTTATTTTGAACCTAACACATGGCATTCTTCTATTGGGTGACGAGAACTACATGAAGTCTATCACGTGTTGCATGTTCTAATACTATATTAAATTTGTGAGCATTCAGCCAACTCAAAACTAATTGGTCATAAATGAAAATTCCTAGGCTCATAAATATCAGGTTGTAACGCTTTCATCCTCTCTCACACACACAAATTGACAAAAAAATTGATGAAATCAGATTTACAGATGTTAGTTTGAAATTTGAACTCCGCTCTGTAAAGCTTTTTTTTATAGGAACAAAAATATAAAACAACTAAGCGGTGGGCAGGGCCCTAATAGTAGCAGAGTCCGAGTTTAAGACATCAAATATAAAAGAAGGCACCTCAGTCAAAGAGCATTCAGATGTTGAGGTCCAATCCTTGGAGGCTAGGGCATCCGCAACTAAGTTGACTAGGCGCGGAACATAAAAAAAGAAAATAGACTGATAATTGCCAAATAAAGATCTAGCTTCATCAAGGTGGGCTTTAGAACGCCATCCTATTGAACTATTGGTAGTCGTAGTAAGATAGTTGATAATACTTTGAGCATCTCCCTCAATCTGGATCTTTTGGAGCTGGAGAGAGATACCCCATTTACTTGGCATGAGTTCAAACTCGACAAACACGCTATCGAGTATGTTGTCCAAATTTGGTGTTCCAGAGTTAAGTTTAGAACTTGGTCTCAACTCTGTAAAGCCAAGTACATCAATTTTTTTCTTCATTGAGAAAGGTTTGAGGGAGAGATTTAAGGGTCGATCAGAGGGAGGGAGGGAGTGATTTGAGGGTGGGTCATAAGAAGAGATTTTAGAGTGGGTTAGAGAGAGAGAGAGAGAGAGAGATTTTAGGGAAGAAAGAGAGATTCTAGGAATTGAGAGATGAGAGCAAGAGAGGGAGAAAAGGGTTTTTGTTTTGGAGGGATATTGGGGGTGGTCAAAATCGTATGTGCATGTTTGGGTGCTAACAAATTTTGGAGCCTGCCAAACAACTCAAAATCGAAATGATGATAAGGGCGCCCTCAACGCATATGCACCTGCTGCCAACAAGGTTTTAGTAGGTGCCCATAAAATTTCCCAAACTTAGCTTGTTATTGTTTCATGGGCTATATAAAAAAGCCCATATATTGATTCCAAGGTCCAAGCCCAACTTGAAAGGGACATGGACTGGTTTGGACTTTGAACCATGAAAATGAGTTAGTGGCATATATAGCCGTTAAGTTTGAAACAATCAGAGAGGCACGTGCTTATATAAAAAAAGTTTAAAATTTAAAGTATATGTTATTAGGTTAAAAGACAAAGGGTATTTATGGAATGCAATAGACGACGGAAATAAGTGGGAGGACCCTTAAGCCTTCCTCCTTTGACCCTTTTTCAATTCTTTCTTCAAATTCTCACGAACCATAGACTTTGACTCATATACTTTCACATACCCTCCTCCTTGGCTGCTTATTTTAATTACTAAGCTACCTCCTACGTTTCTTTCCCTTTCTCTCTCTAGATTTCTCTCTTTCTTATTCTCTCTCTATATTTCTCTTTCTTTCTCTCTCTAGCTTGTTTCTTATGTATGCATGGGTGATGTTGATCAATAAGAGTTAGATAGAAGACCTAGTAAAGATTGCCTCCTGTACATATAAAGTAGACTGAGCCCACCAAAGAATATGGCTGCTCTTATTGGGTCCCATAACATATGACCACATCTCCAATCACCAGTCACCATTTTTAAATTTTCTAGTCATCCTTCTGGTTTTATTTATTTCTAGACTTTTTCTCCTCTCTCTCTCTCTCTCTTTCTTTCTCTACATATGATTGTGTTTTCAAGACCCTTTCTCTCTCTACATAAACAGGGAGAAACAAAGATTACAAAGGTGATGATGATACAAAAGAATGAATAGCTAGAGATAAAGAAAAAAAAAAGTAACAGATGATCATCATATGATTAATATCATATGAGATATAGATTCTAATGCACGAGGAGTTCTAGTTATTAGCTACAGATCAATCACAACATATATGGACTCGGTCTTCTTCCTCGATGAAGAAGCCCGAACCCAATTTCTCCAAACCCTAGCACAAGCTTTTGGTTGCACTTACCTTTGCTTATGGTCCTATTATCCCTCCCCATCAAAGTAAGATTAAATTTCCTCATCTCTCTATCTCTCCAAGTATATATTTCATCAGTTCTTGATCTTGAGCTTAATTTTTATGAATCACTTATTAAGTGATTTTCATGATCAGCCATTTATTCTCCCTACACGGGTGGTTCAACGTCGTCAACACAACGAACGAGCCTAGTTCGTCTTCTCATCAAGGTCTCGTTCGGACACTTTTCGATGCTTACCGAGGAACACTCTACAGTGTAGAAAATGGGTATGTATAATATTTGATGCTTATTACATTTGTATAATATTTAAGAAAAAATTTCCATTGCTGATATAGTTGGTTCTTCCCTATGACTGTTTTTCAGCTTTGTCCCTGGACTTGCTTTCAAGGAAGGTGTTCCTTTTCTAGAGGTGAAGGAATTGGAGCTTTTGAGTCGGGCTTCGACCGAAATTCAACGACAATTCTATCGGGTAATTAATTAATTAACAGTCAATAAGAGAAATTAAGAAAAAAATTAAGTGAGAGCGGGTTTTAATTTGTTGATCATCAATTGAATCAGCTAGGGTTTTTTTTTTTTAATCAATGGAAAGTTGTTACCCTATTAATTACTGATCTTTTCTAAATTTTGATTCTCACAGGAAGCGCGGATTAAGGTCTGTCTTAGCTAGACAAAAATTTAAATAAACTTATTTTCTTTAGGTTAAAATGATCACTCTGCTAAAAAAAAAAACTGACTTTTAACAACGGTTCAAAAATGAATCACAACAGTTTTTAAAAAAACCGTTGTGGGAAGTTTTTCGGAGATAATCAAACAACAGTTGCCTGAAGCATTTTATGTGGCAGTCGGCAGTATTCATGGGATGCAAAAGTGGAGAGATGGAGATAGGTATGTCCACTGTAAATCAGGTAAGAACTCAAGTCAATCAATATACATTTTTCATTTTGAATGTTGATTAAATATCAATCTTTTTTTTTTTTACTATATCAATCTATTTTCATGATCAATTCAATCATAATAATTAGTCTTGTACAATTGGGTTTGCTTGAGCAGACTGCTAACATGGAAGTGGAGATGATGAATTGGTTTCCTGATGACTTCTCTCAGCATTCTAAACTAAGAGAGCTTCCTCGCCGAATGGATCAAAACTGGCCTTCATCGTCGTCGTCTTCATTAAGATCATTATCTGTGGGTAGCCCAGAATATTCATCTCTTCTATTGAACATGCCCAGTACTTCATTTTTGCCCGAATTTACTAAACAAGCTTCAATTGAGCAAACTATTAGACCCAATTCAATCTCAGTACTACTTCAACCCAATCAACAAATCTTGCAGGCTTACAATGCACTCGGAAACATTCAATTTCCAAATGCGGAGAGTGACGACGCAGCAATGACAAGAGCCATGCTCGCCGTTATTTCTTCTCCCGCATCTTCTTCATCATCTCATCAAACTCGATCCTGCGGTTACCATTTAAGCCAAGAATCAGGAGCTTTCAGAAACTATCTGCCTGATTTTGTCCCAAACAATGTTCAAATCAAATCCAATTTAGGAGGACAACATATGCTTAAACGCGCAATTTTTTTCTATAAAAACATGTATATGAGGAAGAGGATAATTGAAGAACAACAAGTACATGAAGGAAGCCGTCCAACGAGCTCTCAATTGCATCATAAAATGTCCGAGCGTAAACGGCGAGAGAAGCTTAATGATAGCTTTCATGCATTGAGATCACTTCTTCCTTCTGGTTCCAAGGTATACATATATATATACATGAAATCAATGAAATACTACTTTGTTTTGCCATGTATACATGAAATTAGCATTTATATATATGCACTTCTTTAATCAAATTATGAGATCAGCTCATCACAAAAATTATGTATGATCATACATATATACAGTACTATATCTAAATATATTAATTATTTGTCAATCAAATTAATTCTATAAAAAAGAAAAAAAAAATTATGAATTGTATATATAGCTTATATTGCTAGCTCATATAATTTTATTAATATGATGCATGAAACTATATATATACATTGATTAATTCTTCCTAATTAATATCTTTTAATTACCATCGTTTATTAATTAAATTTCAATTTGTTTTGATAGAAAGATAAGGTATCTTTGCTCTCAAACACTAGAGATTACTTGACTGCATTGAAAGCTGAAGTTTCGGAGCTTCAGCGAAAAAATCGACTTTTGGAGGCACGACTTGCACCGATAAGGGGAGCAAGTAGTATTGAAGAAGCCGCTGTGGGTGGTAGTTCTTCAAGCAGCAGGGTTGAAATTCAGATAAACCAAACCTCTGAATCGACATCGAATGAACGAGAAATTGAACTGCAAGTGACTGTGAGGGGACATTGTGATTTTATGGAATTAGTTAGCCGTTTACTTGAATTCCTAAAACAGGTGATCAAGGATGTCAGCTTGGAATACATGGAAGGAAACACCAGCCAACAGTCACAACTGAGTACAAATCCATGCTACAGAGTAATCTTTAGACTGAAAATCAAGGTATATATAATATGATACATTTACATATAGTAATAATGAATTAGTTCATGCATGATCAATATAATCAAAAACAAATTTTAGTTAATTAATACTATTTGATTCATCTATTATGTATATGGAGGCAACATATCGATCGAAAGGAGCTAGGTTTCTTTTTTACGAATGTTACCCCTCAAAATTAATTATCCTTAATTAATTAGATTTTAACAATATGACAGTCATTGATGCTTCAACAAGACTATGAAACTATCATTAAAAAAAAAATACAAGACTATTAAACTAATTAAGTACATTTATGATTTTTTTTTTTTTTAAAAAAAGCAGGTTCTCATATATACTATAGAATCCAATTTTGTCTGATCAATTTTTGCTTCTAATTCTCTCCTCACTTATAGATTTTAATTATTATTACTTATATAGTAATAATTTATTGTAGCTTAAATATAAAAATAAAATAAAATTATTTATATATATCTTCCATATGAAATAGATCATAATTAAATTAAATTCCAAATTTTAAATTTTAATTTTTTTTATTTATAAAATACCAGATTTACTTCTCGCTGCTTGAGGTTTATATCCTCATGCATGAAATAATAATAACTAAAAAAAAATTTAACTTAATTTCTACTGTGTTAATTTGAAATAAAACTAATTAAGATATAATACATAAACATAATTTTTTGTATTTGTATATCCTTAATTTTCTGTGTGTATATGCTAGAGAGAGAGAGAGAGAGAGAGAGAGAGAGAGATAGACTTATAATTAAAGTAAAGCATTTTAATTAAGTAGTTTAATTATTTAATTACATACTAACTTGTGATTAAGATATATGTAATTAACAAGGTTAGGTGGTTTTGTATGGTGTGTGGTTGCAGGGTAACCAAACATTTGACGAGTCAGCCTTCCAGGAAGCTATTGAAAGGGTGGTTGCTGATGTGGCAAAGTGACAGGTGGACCCACTTCTCTTAGTCACTCCTCGATGATCACCATGTACCACACATCCATGAAGCAGCAGGGCTAGGAGACAAACTATTCAATACTTAACAAATAGTCGTATGTAGCATACACCCACATAATGTCTTTCTGTCGTCGCCCTATTTTGACTGCTCATCATCATCTTATTAGTTATTACTTGTTCGATTGTTTTTGTTTGGAGACTGAATCTCAACCTCGAATTAATCGTTCATCACAAAACCCCCTCATTGGATTGAAGTTAGAGAGAGAAAGAGAAATCTAGAGAGAGATTAATTCCATAAGTAGTATTCAAAGATGGGTGGCCTATCTTAGCTAGCTAATTAAGCTCTCTCATGAGGATTCTGTTCCTTAAAAATTTATTCCAAATTCAAACATTAATTGTTACCTACCAATCAGTTGGCTGGCTAGCTAGCTAGCTTAGTTTCATGTCCTGGTGTACTAAGCAAAATAGACCCCTTCAAGGGCCCCACCCATTTTGCCACGTCATCCTTTGTGGTCCCACAATTTTTTTCTTTTTCTTTTGTTCTTCTCTTTTTTTTTGAGATTATTCAAGTCGTCAGATTTGACTGACAAAATATGAAGACGTATATGTATGTGTGTATGAGAAGAATTCTTGAGCTCGAGTTTTGACCATTGGATTTTCTTCGAGTTTTGTGTAATATTGTTCTCAAGAATTTAATATCATGACTTCAATTCTCATTAAATTGTGTCAATGTAGGAATTTTGGAGGCTTGCAATATTGCAATGAGTAGGAGGAATAAAACAATAATACCTTTTGCACAACCATTTTACAAAAGTTGTGCCCGATACCTACATGGGAGGGGGACCCACCTTACCACATAGGTATTGGGCACTACTTTTGTAAAATGTCGGTCAAACTCCAAACAACACTGTTGAAAAAAAATATACTGAAAATGATTGCCATGAATTTTGGATATGTACTTTTGTTAATTTGAGTCTTTAATAAATTGGCAAGCTTAATTTTTTTCAGCTTAGTTTGACATTTGAGCTCTCTATCAATTCAAAGATGGAATTTACAAGGAAAAAAAAGAATGAAAAGTAGTTAGTCCATCAAACCATAGATTTGGAAATATTTTCCGTACAAATTTATTTGAAGATAAGCAACACTTAATTATTTCAGTGGTTAGAGCAAATTCAATGGACGGAGTTAAATTTGAGGGTTGAAATTTCAAAATTAGTGGCATGAGAATTAGTGTTGCCAGTGGGTTTGTGTTTAAAAAGAGAATTATGTTGAGCTAGTTTATATTTAAAATTATTTTTATTCAGAAAAAGAAAAAAAAAATGATGGATCTCATGGTTGTTGTTTGTTAATGGATTTATATTCAAAATTATAACCGTTTGATGGAGAGATTAGAGGTCAAAACGGGACGAATGAGTGAAGGACTGACCACAGATCGGTGGTCAATCCTTTGAACCGTTTGAATGCTGTATTGTTAGTCGATCCCTAAATCAAGAGGGAGAGTAAGGGATCTAGGGATTAAGGGGCACACTATAGAACCTCTCAATCCTCATATCAGTGGATCCCGTTGAACTTGCGCTTACCCTTTCCCTTCGAGGGGGAGGTGTTGAGTTCAACTCTTATTGAGTTGGTTCTTAATTAAGACTTTTCTCGTATAATTTGCTATTTGACTCAGGTAGATTGTTGAGAATAGTCCCACGTGGGAAGATGAAAGACTTACAACCCAATATACAAGAATTTAGGCCACTCCAATCATTACCAATTAATTTTGAGTTTGAATGCCCACAAACTTAATATGTAGGTGCCATGGATTTTACGTTTGTGTATTATTTGCTAGTAGTTTTTTTAAAAGAAAAAAGAAAAAAAATCAAAACCGAGAATGCTTTTTCTTAATTTCAAAATTGTTTTATAAAAAAAAAATTAGGAGAGGGGTTATTGCGCCCTATTGGAGCCCCCATATTTTGTAGGGCCACATAGAGATGATCCAAAGACTAATTTTTTGAGATGATATTCTCCTCACGATGTATATCAACATATAGTCATTCTAAAACTTATTATCCCATCAAAAGTTAATTAAAAATTAACGACAAAATTAAAAAGTATAAAATATTTTAAATTTTCTAAGGGTTGATTTGACGGGATTAGAAATTTTATAAAAAGCTGCTTTTCGGATATAATGATATATATAGTGAGGATCATCTTCATGTGGATCTAAAAAAATGTAGGGGCTTCGATTGAGCGCAATAAGGAGAGGAGCAATAATTTCGAAATGCATTTCTTCTGGAACATTTTTTCCCATTCATACATAGTAAGCAAACATGCATCTGTTTGGCTGCTTATGCAAACCATGGTTCAATATTTTCACTGTTACTAGAGAAGAACTGCTACCTGGTTCAGTCATACAATGCCAGTCCAGGATGTCTGTTTTAAGCCTTAACCACGGTTTCAAAAAACTGTTACTATAGGTGGTAAAACAGTAACATTTCTTTTACTTTCCAATATTATATTTTTTTGGTTTTTTTTCCTAATTAAAAGTTTCTATACTGTTTATGAAGTCGTCAACAAGGAAGCAATTTTTTTTTTCTTTTTTTTTTTTCTGTCCTTGACCCAAAATACGAGGCGTAGAGAAACGTAATTCACATAATTCTATTGAATACTAACTATTTGTCACGCTTTTGAGTTACATGAACACCAAGCGAAATTTTATAGATCATCATTTGGAGAAACACGTGCAATCGAGAGAGAGAGAAAGGATGGAAAGGACGAGGAAATTAACTAATAAAAAATGATTAAATTAAATACTCAATTACCAGGTTAATTAATTCTATACTTAGATCTTTTAGCCAAAAAAGAAAAGAAAAATCCAAGAAAGGGCATTTACCACGTTAATTCTACTCTCCTCCCCCCAACAACCATATATGCTTACACAGTGCACGGCGGCTATAAAAACATCTAAAGCTAAGACTTGAACCAAAAAAAAAAACAGTCAAGAGGTTGATGAAGAAAAAAAAGACTCAATCCAAAACACAAATACAAGTTAGGGTGATTCCAAGAAACTTAATTTGTGTCTTTTTAACTTCAGCATGAAAGAGAGAGATAACCTAGAGAGAGAAAGAAGAGAGAGAGAGAGAGTAGTGGTTGTCTTGTGTGGAGGAAGCACCTTTCACTCCTCCATGGAAGAAACATATAAATATTTGATTTTTGATAAAGAGAGTAGTTAATCCTCCTTCCCTGGAAAGAGGAAGTAGTACCTAGAATTTCAACTTCTATAGTCCAGTTTGGAAGAGGGAAATTAGTAGTGAAATTACAAACTAATAGGCAGCACGTGTTAAATTAGAAACAAAAAAAGTCTTTAAACCCTAAGTTGATAATTTTTTTGTAAAAAATAATAAAAAGGAAATATATTATTTGAATAAATATAGGGGTAAATGTGGAAAGAGAGTGTATGATTTTCTTAGAATAGTGTTTACCCAAGCTGTAGCTTAGGGACTGAGCTAGCACAGCTCTAATTTGCTTCTTTAATGTAAGAATTATTTAGACATTTTTTTTAATAGGTGGAGTTATTTGCATTAAGCATTATTATTTAATATTCTTTAATGTTAGAGAGTTCAATTAATTTTTATCTGAAGAAAACTTTACTCACAACCCAATTTTAGTTTTAGTACCCTCTTATAGCTACACTCCATTCACACCCACCTATAGTGTCCACATAGAGATGATCTAAGGGTTAATACTTTATGGTATAATCTATTTATCATACAGATCATCCTCTAGAAACATCAAATTGATCTAAACCTTTAATCTCATGAGAGTCCACACATTCTTTGCACATGTTCTTTAAATTTGGTGGGTTCTTTACATTGACTTTCTACTAAAGAATAGTACATATTAGAACGTACTATTGTAAATTTTTAAGTACGAATATTTTGGAATTTATAGCACTCTACTTTGTCCTCATTTACCCTAGCCCAAAGAGCCCACAAGGATTGACTTTGATCTACATGCTAAGATCATTTCTATAGAAAATCAATCCTTAGATTATTTCCACATGAGCCAACACAGAAGTGTAAGAATAAAGTAAGTCGAATACAAACCATAAAATAAAAATAAAAATAAAAGACATGTTTAAGAATATTAGGGTATTTTGAGAATACATGTAAAGGAAAGGAAAAAAAAGGCGACTTTGAATTCGGCTTCATATCGACCCAAAACAAAGACGATAGAAGCCACATTAAAATAGTAAAGATGGTCCCATCAAAGTTGGTTGCGTACTATAAAAATTGATAAAGTATTGTTCAGAATGCTTGAAATTTCAATCGTTTTATTTTATTTTTTTTATTGATAAAAAAATAGGGTGCGAGTAAAACAGGGTAAAGAACAAATCATTTTATTTTATTTTTTAATTGATAAAAAAGAAAAGGGTGTAAAACAGGGTTAAGACTAAAGACGGTGTTGTGTTACGAATTAAAACTAGGGTGCAAGTAAAATACACCCTCCGGAAAAAGATTTTTAAAAACTCAATTTTGATAATACATTCCGCTCTCAAGGTAATTTTTGAAAGTTTGTCAAAATTTACTACACCTTAACTTTCAAGTGTTAGTACTATAATATTACATATTAAAACCTAAACATACCCTTTATTAGAAAAAAAAAAAAATTACAGTTTTTATTGTACATTTGTTTATAGGGAAACTTGTAGGTGGGTGATTTCAAAAGTTAGGTCAAAATGACCACACAATAATTTCGATGTTTTAGGGGTTGCAGGGGGATGTGTTTACTGTTTAGCTGATACTATAATCCCCAGATTCCCCACACCATGTAGAGCAGACAATCCAATCCACAGAAATGATAAATCAATTCAGAAATTCCTAACCCTATCAAAATCCAAATGCAAGTTAAAGGCAGTCAAAAAACATCCATTTCTTTCAGCTGGTTATTGGAACCCATGTCCAATAAAGTCAGCTTTTTTGGGACCCATGTACACAATCAGGTTCACATCAGTGTAAGAACATCTCAATCCCCAACGTTTTCAGACACACTACTAAGAAATATTTCAATCAGTATCTGTTTTTTCAAACACACTAGTTCACTACAATTCCTCAAACACACTAGTTCACTACAATTCCTCTGTTTTTTCAAACACACTAGTTCGCTAAAATCTATTGAGAATAGTGACAGCACCATGGTCATTATCTGTAACTTCCAAGAATTTCAATCCTAACCCATGTGGGATACCAGTTGAAACATTCAAGACTGTCTATTCCATTCTACAACAAAGTGATGAACCTCACCGAAAATCATCTCATAATTCATTTCCACATGTGCGTATATGCACGTGTCGTTTACTCTTTTTAAGAAAGTGTATTAAGTTACTTGTACATTGTGTATATTTCAACGTGGAATCATTGCCCAAAATGGAAAGTTCAACTGTATTAGGTAGAACCTTAGAAATGTGTCAAACAAACCAAATGGAATTGAATAACAGAACAGAAAAGGGGACCATTTGATCAAATATGGAATTTTAGCACTACGCATGAGATAGAAAAAGACTCAGAGATATCATGTTGCGATACAGACTAGAGTCGAAGATCAAATGAATTTGTTTAAAACTTTTGAATAGTCTTACGCTCGTAAAACTTCTACACTAAATATAATGTTACTGCCATTAATTTTCTACATTCCGTGTCCACTTTCAAATTCATGGAATCATGATTCATGAAAACATGAATGGAACCTCGATCGGAAGCACAAGCAACTACAGTTTTAAAAGCCTTTCTTCCATCCATCTCAAAGATGAAGAAACCTATAAAGGTTAAGTTACTATATGCACATTGAATCTGATAAATAACAACTGGGTGAGACCGAGTCTTACCGGCCATTGCATGCACTAAGATCCCACAGGAGCGACTCCTTTGGACTTCGCTGCTGCTGCTGCTGCTGCTGCTGCAGCTGCAGCAGCTGCCGCCGCTGCAGCAGAAGCTGCTGCATTGGGTGTGGAAGGAGGTACTGATGCAGATTGTGAAGTACTGCTCTGTGATGGAACGGTTTGCTGCTGCTGTTGGCTCTGATGCTGAGAATTAACTTGGGCAAGTAGAGCTTTGATTTGAGTCCCAGTAAGTGTCTCTTGCTCAAGCAGAGCATTAGCTAATGCATGGAGCTCTTTGCTGTGGGTTGTCAGAATAGTTTTTGCATTATTGTAGGCCCTATCCAAGAAATGTCTGACCTCCTGTTCAATAAGAAGTCTAGTCTCTGTGCTCATGCTCTTCCCGTTGTCGTTGTAGTTGTGAGCAACGAGCCCAACTTCTTTGCTCATTCCATATTTTGTAACCATTGCTCTTGCTAGAGATGTTGCTTGTTGGAGATCTGAAGATGCACCAGAAGTAACTTCATTCTCCCCAAATATGAGCTCCTCTGCAACTCGCCCACCCATGCAAACATCTAAACGTGCAAGCATTTGCCTGCGAGAAATACTAGTCTCGTCTTTGTCAGGCAACTGTGCTACCATTCCAAGAGACATTCCTCGGGGAACGATTGTTGCTTTGTGAACTGGAAGAGCTCCATCAGTATGGATGGCCACAAGGGCATGACCACCTTCGTGGAAAGCTGTTAGTTTTCGTGATTCATCAGAAATCACAGCTGATTTGCGTTCACTTCCCATCATGATCTTATCCTTTGCATACTCTAGATCAGCCATGGTCACTGCTTTAGCACCATCCATCGCGGCCTTGAGAGCAGCAATGTTCACCAAGTTTGCAAGATCGGCACCTGAGAACCCAGGTGTTCCTCTGGCAATGATCATCAGATCAACATCATCTGCTTTGAGAACCTGTCAAATGGTGTATTTGGGGGTAGAAAACCATAAGTCAAGCACGTAATTGTCATATATTTCATGAGGGACTAAATAATGAAATTTAAACACTGGCTGGATAGAATCCAAGGAGTTGTTATCAAAAAACATGCTAGTCTATACTCATAACGCACATATGGAGGGGTTGGATACTTTTCAACTAGTTTCACCTCATAGATCTTGGAATAAGTTTAGACGGGTTAGCTGTTACGGATGGGGTTACGAGGATCATTGTAGCGACTGCCATCTGTACATGAAAAACGAATCCACGTGATTTGACGGTGAATATTCCAAAAAGTTATGTATGCTTCATCCCTTCCATGTACAGATGGAAGTCCCAAATTAGTTCCCCATCTCCCCTTCCATAACAGCTCCCCATAACCAAACAGATATTTGCTTCTTATATATTCAAAAGTACTAAATTGAGATACAACCACAAAAAGGGTTGGTCAAACAGAAGGTATGATCACGGTTTATAATCTAGTTTGACCAAATGTTTCAGTTGGTTGAAAATCTGAGAATCCAACCAAAACATTTCAATACATTACCAAACAACAAATGAATGGTACAAGTTAATACCAATACAAACCTGAGACGGTTTCATTTCATTAGCTACATAAACCGAAACAGAACATTTGAAACATTCAGAAAGATTCAGATTTTGACCCATGCTTATGATTATCCTAATCACACAAACCTTTAGCATAGGGCACACTTTGAAATCTCTGAGGGGCTTGATACTTGCCCGTTGAATGTCAACAGCAAGTATCAAATTTCCACTGACGAACTATCCTTAGGATCTACCAAACTATACTGTAAATTTCCTCCAAAATACATATTAATTACCTTTGTCATGTGAACTTCCATGATCTGCCTCCGTCCTTCAACATCTGGATTGGGAACAACAATGTTACGGTCAAACCGTCCAGGTCTTATAAGTGCTTTATCCAAAGATTCTGGGAAGTTGGTTGCAGCAATCACAATAATCCCATCATTTTGTTTAAAACCATCCAGCTCAACAAGCAACTGATTCAAAGTCATCTTCATGTACTGCTGATCCTTCGGGTTACGGCTCCCTCCTATTGCATCTATCTCATCAATGAATATTATACAAGGAGACCGCTTCTTTGCAGCGGCGAAAAGATCCCTTACCCTCCTTGCTCCCACACCCACAAACATTTCCTCAAACTCACTCCCGCTGCAAGAGAAGAAAGGCACTCCAGCTTCTCCTGCAATGGCTCTTGCTAGCATTGTTTTACCTGTGCCAGGTGGACCCACAAGTAAAACACCTTTTGGGAGCTTACCTCCTAAGCGGGTGAAGCGCTGCAACAATAAAAATTTAAAATAAGAAAACCTGAACCTTCTGGCAGGATAAGAGACTCCTTGCTACATAGGGAGCAGCCTTAAAACAGTTGGCAGCATACAACAAAAATATACAAAGAAAGTTTTAGTAGAGTTCCGAAGTGTTCTATAACACGAATTGGAAAGGAAACAACAATGTCAAAAACTTAAAATCGTTTTTTGCTTAATTAAAAAGTTTGAGGAGGAGCATTGTAACAGAAAGAAGTTAAAATATGAAAACTTGAACCTTCTGGCAGTACAAAAGACTTCTTGCTACATAGGAGAAGGCATAAAATCAGCAAGCTGTTAAGCATACGTAGTACAAAGCAGAATTCCAATTTTTTATTTAGAGCATTCTATAACACCAAAAGGAAAGGAAATAACAATATCAAGAGCTTAAAAATTGATGGTGCTACCTTAAAAAGGTTTACAAATAATTCATGAACAATACTTCCTTGGAAAGTATTTATAAAATCTGGGAACTAGCAATGGACTAAGAAACAAGTTCCAAGAAAATTAATAAGTGAGCAGCCACTAAAAAGCTTCAGACAATCAATATTCTGTCACTCTTGAGTGAAGAATGAACAGAAAACAAACATTGACTTTTGCACTCAGAACACACTAACAGGAAAGGATAGGATAAAGATCTGAAGTTTTAGCTGTTAACTATTTATGTCATTTTATGGTCAACTAAGGAAGCCAAAATGCTCATATTACATTAATCAGAGCTTCAAATCTAACAAGTTAAACATTTCCGAAAATAATGATGAAGCAAGAAATAGGATTCATGTTCAGACCACAATATTGTGATAATGCATAGTTCATAATAGGATCCATGATGAGAAAGAAGTTAAGCAATAAATGCTTTCAAAAGTAGGATGATAACATAATTACCTTAGGATCACGAAGATAATGAACAATTTCTTCCAGCTCTGCTTTGGCCTCATCAACACCCTTAACGTCACTAAATTTTGTACTGGACTCCATGCTAGGCTGTACCTCCTCATTTAATCCCAAACCTGAAAAGAAAGTTATCAAGAGGAACTTCTCATCTATCTAAGTTGTTCTGATACTCACTCACATATACTAGATGAAGCATCCAAAAATCCTAAAGGCAGTACCTTTACTTATTCCTCTATCCTCGATGAGTGCTCCAACACCTGAAATTAGGAGAAAGGCCAGTGCAATGGAGCGGAAAGTACGCCACAACTGCTCTTTGAACTGCCCACCTTCTGCTGTCACCATATGAATAGGAGCACTAGCAGTTCCAAGAACGCCATCTTTTGTGGACTTTCCAACATTCCTCAAAGCTGAAAGGCCACCAATACTTTCTTCCTCCCTCAATACGTTGGACATTCCTGAAAGCATCTCTTGTTTAAGACTATCTATAACAAGTTCCAAGATAAACCTCAAATTTCCAAGCACCCATGTGAAACAAAATATAAACACTGGCATGTGAAATTCAATCACCAACTAGATACATTGCCTCATTTAAGTACCTGCGTACAATGCATAGAAATGTACAGTTCATAGAAATTTGTCGACTACAGTGGCTAATACATGCAACTAAAAATGTGATATAATATTTCCATACTTTGGAGAGGAAAACTTGTTTTCTGCTCTTCCAGTAGATACCCATGAAAGAAGAATTCTAACTAGTATCATTCAACCTTCACTTCCAACAATGAAATTTCTCGAATGCAAGGCATTTGGAACTTTTTTGAAGAGTCATTTAGAACTTTAATGATGAACGACAGCTTTTAGAGATCCTCATCAAGAATTTATCTACAATCTATGACATACGAACAACAGATGCACAATAGGGAACTCTAAAGAAAAACACTTCGTTGAATACGTATGCATGCAAATGCTTAAAGATGTTTCCATATAAAACAGAAAATAATAAACCATTAAGGGGATAAACAAGCATCATCACTGAAAACCATTGGTACTACCGTTCTAACAACCCACCTCTTTGCAATGTCTTGAGCAATTCACTTTCATCAAGCCTATCAACTTTGACTAAGGCTTTAACATATTCAGCAAGAGCTGACGGGCTAGAATGTAGTGAAGGCTGACTTTCAAATAGTCTTATCACTCCTTCTGGATCATTTCGGCGGGAAAGCTCTTTAAGCATTGTAGCATCACTCACGGCTTCCGAATCACGTACTCTGCGAGCAAAACTGCCAACATAACTTGACTGAAACCTTTCTTGCAGATATAGAAGCCTAGTTCCTGCAAAAAGGAAAGGAGAGATAGATATAGAACAATTAACAAAGAGTTATCTTTGTAAAATGCTTTATAATTCATTTTTCCTTCGCATTCTGACGAAGATGAAGCTTAATCATTCAATTATATCTTTTTTCAGAAAATGCTAAAATAAAATCCTAACTTAAAAACTGTAGAAGGATATTTATGTCTCTCATCATAACAACCAGAGAAGTGAATAGTCTTTACAATTTGTTGGAGAATAACATTAAGTTGGACTGCACATTGTTCAGTTGCAAAAATGGTTATGCTGGACATATTCTGGAAACTGGAAGAAATAAAAGAAACTATCTGTGAAATCCTAACATTGACTCGACACCATGTTCAGAGCCAGATGCAAGCAGAAAAGTAGCTCTGCATGGGGAAGCAGGAAAACAAAAAGATCATTTTTCATCATCAGAATCTTACCAAAGACAACACACTTTTTTTATTCTTTTTAATCAGTTCAAACGCATGTTAATTTTGAATGCTAACTCTTCAAACAATTGCTCCTTCCAAAAGAATCTTGTTATAATGCGTACAGCCAGAAGTATCTCACTATAACCCAAATGCTAAATAGCTCCTATCGATAATTCAAATTAAAATATATTTAGACGGTTAGGTCAAGAATAAAACAAACTGTAAGAGTCGGGTTTAAGCAAAAAGAATAAAAGGATAAAAAAAATGTTGAATTAAACAAAACTCAACAACTAGGCACACTAACTAACTAGGATGACAACAAAACCAATAGGTAGCAGATAAATTTTGGTGATCATGAGGGGAAAAAAAAAAAGAAAAGAAAAAAGAGACCCAGTCACAGATTAGCACATTAAACTAATATCCATTACTAACGAATAAACCAAAAATGGGTATAAGTTTACTCTGAGTCCTGATGAGTTCCATACGTTCATCGTGATACTTTTACTAGTTATAGCATGTAACTGACCACCCACGCCACAAGAAAGAAACTGTACCAACCAAATTGGCAATATATAGACAAGCTCATTTTTTTTATCAGATATATAGACAAGCTCATTTAAAACATTAAGTATAAGATTACCACATTTAGTTGAATTTTGCAAATATGTGGGCTTCCAAATACCTATAAGATTAACTTCATAAAAAATAACTATAAGGTCGCCACATTTCCTTGAATCTCAAACAAGATTCTTACAGATACTAAGCTAATCTATTGAAGACAAAAGAGCTGCTCTAGTTTTGAAACTAAGAAGAGACAGCATCTAACCAAACAGAATAAAATATAATATGAATTACCAAATAGCAAGGCATTAGCAATCATATATACATACCTTCACCTCCTTGGAACTTGTTAACAGAAACGGGAGTTCTAACATACAGATCTTTACAATGTTGCAACTGCAGTTGCTTTCTTGACACCTATTACAGCAAACACAATAAGTTGTTACAATAAAACAAGAGGAAAGTCAAGGCTAGCAGAGAGTATGAATTCACTTATACATTGAAGCAACAATATGGAGCATAAGCGAAAAGCAGCAAGAAAGGAACATGAAGAAAGTGATTACGAGGTGAAATATCTTTGTTACGGTTTTCGAATTCTATGAATTAGAGAAAAGCAGAAGTCATGTGATACTTCCAACAGAAACTCAGTATTTTCTATAGAGAATTGATTTTTATGCCAATGGATGATTGTAAAGACTACATGATAAAACTTAGCTTACTGCCACCTCAACCACAACAATGGAGGACATGTTAACAGCCTCCTAAGTCCTAATGTCACAATGGATAGATTGTGAATTTGCATGTCATCATGGTAAGTGACAAAGGAAGAAGAAGAAATGAGAGTCGGGAAGCTAGGAGTAGCCCCAATATGTAAGTGTGTGACACAATACGAGCATTGACAGAGATGATTCAAATGTATGCAACAAAGAAAGTAGCAGGTGTATTCAAAGCCTATGCAATGAGAGCCCAATAATCCAGACCTTAAGTTATCCCCAGAAAGAGAAAAACGGGACTTTAGGAGGTACTTGTTTAGTTTTAGATTTGGATTTAGTACTTGAAGAGGTTTCTACAATCTAACCAATGCATGTTTCCAATTTTGCAGCTTCAAAACCAATAAACAAGCAAGTAAGAGATATTTTGCAACAGAACCTCTATATCATTAATTATATTTTTAAATATTAAAGTAAATTAGCACCTATGCCTTTCTCAGGTGTATTGTCACCAGAGGGACCCCAGCAAATTGGTATCACCTAATTGTTCACAATGAGCCATTGACTGTGTTAATTAGAATACGTGAGCATGTGCAGATTTAAACAACGTACGGGGAAGGGGGAGGACAAAATGACATCAACCAAGATAGATGGGAAATATCTGACAAGGCAAGCTTCAGTGCTTCACCAACATTAAACATGCATTGTTGAGTTCTCTTTTCTCTTTTATATGTATGTATATATATATTATAAAGCTTCTCTTCTATTTCTAGTACTCTTTGACCTTGACAAAGGTATTGCAGCACCCAAAGAAAAATACTGTATCAATTCGACGATCCCATGATGCTTAATATGTTTCCGAGTTAAAAATGTCATCCTAGATGAGGTCTGCAAATCTATCTCTACATACCTGTTTTCCTTTATCTATTTCCCATACTAATAACGATAGAGGTTCTAACCTCTCGTAAAAAATGCATTTTTGGCCCTCTAAAACACAGCATTGGAAAGAGAAATCAGGGATTCCAATTTCCCCCTTCATTAAAATATGAACAGCACCAAAAACATCTCCTTTTCAATCTGGTAAAAAAAAATTGATAATCCTACAACAAAACAACATTAAAGAAGAGGAAATGCACTAAAAATAAACAAAAAAAAAAAAAAAAAAAGAATTATTTTTTTTTGAACAAGCTAATTTCTAAATCCAATCTGAACCCATCGCCACTCTTTCTAAATATTGAAAGAATCCACCACCCCAACCAAAGTAGAACATAGAAAAGTTAATAAAGAGGGTTCTACAAAAACCCATAAACAACCACCAAATTAGGGTTCTGAAGCGCAAACCAAAACATTAAATTGGGTGAATCGGAGAATAGGGTTTTGCTAGATTTCCCATGACCAAAAGAAACAAAGCAGAATCGAAATCTATAATCATGGATCTGAAATTCAGACTTTAGAAATAAAAGAAGAAGAAGATTGAACAGACCTGTGAGAGAAGGCGCCTCCAAGCCATCCCCTTTAAAATACAGAATCTCTGTCTCTTTCTCTTTCTCTTTCTCTTTCTCTCTGTCTAAAAGGTGTTATTTTTTGTGTAAGTTTATGTAATCAAAAGGATAAGAACAAACGAAAAAACAGGGAAGAAGAAGAGGAAGTAGATTAGGGATTCCGATTGACAAAAATAAGTGTTACAGAAAAAAAAATAAAAAATCCCTCATAACCTCGACTGACTCGTTGATCTCCCTTTTGTTTAACATTGAAATGTTTTTTGAGTGACGATTCTAGCGTATACACGGTGTGTCTCTACGCACCTCAGATTAGTTGGTGGGACCCGTCATAAACGCTGTATAATATTTTCCTGCCCCTTATTTTTTTGCTAGGTCTAGGACCTTAGTAGCCGAAACCTTGGTATAGGGGTGACGCTCCCGCTCTGGAACCTCGCGCTCTCGCTCCGAACTACGCTCCGACGCTCCCGCTCCGAAGGTATTTTAGAACTAAGAACATTTTTTAATCGGTCGCTCCGACGCTTCCGCTCCCGCTTCCATTCCCGCTCTGACCCGCACTCTGGTTACTTAGTCTATGACTAGGGCATAGTTAGGGGTGCAACTTGGGCGGGTTCAACCCAAGCCCGATGGGCTAAATCCGACGTTGGGTTGGGTTTGGGTTAGGGGTTTCAAAAGTCGGGATAGGACTTGGGTTGGGAAAATGAAACCCGATGTAAAATCGGGTTGGGCTCGGTTGATTGTTTGGGCTACCCGATTAACCCGAGCCCAATTCTTATATAACCTTTTTTGTATATGTGACATACAGTATCATCCCACTCTTAATTAATACCTTCCCTAATTAATATCTTCACTTTTTTTTAAAAGATCCCAATCGTCTCTCTGCTTCCTTCCTATCAGAGAACCTATCTCATAAACTCGATTTTCTACCTTTTTTCATTGTCTTCTCTCCAAGTTTATGCAACCGGTGTCCGTGAATCATAAATTTGGGGAACTAGATTGGTTGATAAATGATTTCAAAAGCAAGAGAATATAACCCATTCTTTCTCTCTTTGTGATTTATATTTGTAATTTTATATGATTATCCAAGGATTAAAGACTTTTACAGGAACCTCCTTCTTAATAAAAATTATCTGCAGTAGAAGCGATTACAGATAGAGAGACCTAATCGATTCTGTCGATCTATTTTTCTAAGGTTTGAGTATGACTTCAATTGCTGCCATTAAAGGAGTTTCTCAACTTTCTTTCTCTCTCTCTAGTCTCTCCATTTCTTTATCTCCTTTTCTTCGGAGGAAAAAAAAAAGCCAGAACTGTACGACGAACCTGGGCTGAACCCGAAGAACCCGATTTGTTTTTGGGAACCTCGGGCTCGGGCTTGGGCCATACACTCCAAACCCGAAGTCGGGTTGGGCTTGGGCTCAGGCCTAATTACTTGAATTTCGGGTTGGGCTTGGGCTGAGGTCTAACCCGACCGAACCCGCCTGAGTTGCACCTCTAGGCAAAGTTTTCCGAATCTTTTTGGGTAATTTTAAAAACACCCCCACAATCTTATAAGTTGAATTTAGTCAATTAGGTTTGACCACCAAATTTTAAAAGTACCCCTTAATTAATTGGCCAAACTCCTAACCACCATTTTCTGCCGCCACCACCATCTTAGCTTCCACCTTCCACCATTTTCCTTATGAAAAAGGAGAAAGATAAGAATCTGCTCACTCCACCACCATTTTCTACCGCCACCACCATCTCTAAAACCTTCCACCGTTGTTTTCTTCAAGAGAAAAAAAACAGCATCACTATGCAGAAAGGAAAACTATTTTGTTGATTTGAAATGAAGAAATTGAATTTCGAAACTGTTTTTTTTTTCGTTCACGAACTAATAATCAGCACTGTAAGTTCATTTTACATAGACGAAAATGACATTGTGACGCTGAAATATTAGACTTAAATCGATATGGTACTATCGAATATAATTTTCCATGAAAACATGTTAGAAATTCGGATCAGCAGTTGGGTGTCGATTTATTAGGTCCTTGGAATCGGCCTGTCACACCCCGCTTTTCGGTACTCTAAATCCGACCCGATTCGCCGAGTCCAAAAACCAAGGCGTGATTAATATAATAGATGTGTAAGTAAAAATATCGAATAAAACTGATTTTCTTTACTTTTGAAAGACAATGAATTTAAAAACATTCATTAATAATCTACTTTAATCAACATTGGTTACCTTAAAGTATGGCCCAAGTCAACTAAGTCAATGTAAAGGTCAACTTAAGTCTCTAGCTAAGTCAAAGTCAATTCAAGTCAACCAATATTTAGGTTAATGCTCATTGACTCGTCAAAATCGGTCTAAGTCAAAGAAAAATAAAAATGTAGGTTTTATAAATAATTTTCGTGTAAACTGCATACGGTTGAGTAAAATGGGCGTATCTACTTAACCGTAAATCCGAATTTTACAAATAAACCCATTATAAAAANTTATCGGTCAAATCGGATAATATCCGATATCCGATAATATTATCGGATTCGAATTTGGTCATTAAGTTTTAACATCCGTCGGATATCGGATCGGATTCGGATGTTGTAAAAAAATTTCGGATTCGAATTCGGATATGGCCATATCCGGTCCGATAGGCTACCGTTTACACCCCTATCCTAACCACCATTTTCTGTCGCCACCACCATCTTAGCTTCCACCTTCCACCGTTTTCCTTATAAAAAAGGAGAAAGATAAGAATCTGCTCACTCCACCACCATTTTCTACCGCCACCACCATCTCCAAAACCTTCCACCGTTGTTTTCTTCAAGAGAAAAAAAACAGCATCACTATGCAGAAAGGAAAACTATTTTGTTGATTTGAAACGAAGAAATTGAATTTCAAAACTGTTTTTTTTTTCATTCACGAACTAATAATCAGCACTGTAAGTTCATTTTACATAGACGAAAACGACATCGTGACGCTGAAATATTAGACTTAATATCGATATGGTACTATCGAATATAATTTTCCATGAAAACATGTAAGAATTTCGGATCAGCAGTTGGGTGTCGATTTATTAGGTCCTTGGAATCGGCCGCAGTTGGGTGCCGAATTAGATTTATAAATAAATTCCGTCATTCTGTAGGTGATTTATGGGACATAATCAACACTATGTGTTCCGATAGTTGTTATGTAATTAAGTTGGCACCCAACTGTCGATTTTGATTTCTAACATGTTTTTATAGAAAAGTATCTTCAGTGGTACCTTGGTGATTTAAGTTTAATATTTCGGCGTTGTGATGCCGTTTTGGTCTAGGAAAAATGGACTTACAGTGTCGATTATTAGTTTGTGAACAAAAATCAAAATTTCAGATCTGAGAATGAGTGGAGGCGCATATTTGACCGAAAAGAGATGAAAAATTCAAATCTAATCAACCTTATTCCCTTTCTTTTACTTTCAAATTTCCGATGTGGTGGTGAAAATGGTGGCCGTAGTGAAGCGGTGGTCGTGGAGGTGGTTGTTGTGCGGTAGTGGTAATAGTGGCGGCGATCAGGTGGTGGCTGGTGATGAGATTGTGGTGGTACTGGGGGTGGTTTATGATGGTTAAACCGTTTTGATTATTAAGAGGGGGTGCCAATAAGATTGGGGCCCGCCATAAGTAACCATTGCAATTTTTGGGGGTGACTATAACCGGGGACTGCCATAAGATTATGGGGGTTACTTATAAAACGATCCTTTTTCTAATTTGGCTTTCATTAGGGCGGGATTGAAGTTGTCAGAGCTTAGAGCCTAGGATGTGTTTTGAGATTTAAGTGGAGGCCCTAATTTGAACCACGGATTTTAGTGCGGGCTTTTATAAAAATAAAAAAGAAAAATTTTAAAAGCACCCCCATAATCTTCTCAGCAGATCCCATTTGGTTGGACTTCGTCCACCGTAGTTGACCCCAAAATCTTGTTGGCAAGTCCCAAAGTGGTCAAGCTTTATCTTAGAGGAGAAAGAAAAGATGAAGATGTAGGTAAAAATAAAAATGGTGATGGAGACGAAGATAAAGAAGAAGATGGAGATGATGAATAAGATGGAGTAGAATACGAGGATGAAGATGAAGATAACGGTGAGACGAACCAGACCTGCAACCAGACGGCATGATGAAGATGACGATGTGTTAGAACCAAATTTGAAAGTCTGAGTTCATGGGTTTGTGAGTTATGGTTACGAATGACTCTCTTTATTCCCTTTCTTCAACCTTATAAAATTTTTAATTTTTTTTTTTTGAATTTTAACTCATCGGCTCTGAAATTTGAGTTCGTGGGTAAAATTCGGCACCACGACACTGATTCTTGGCAATTAATTCGACGACATAGTGCCGATTTTATTTTTTGGCAAGTTAGTGCCGATTCTTGGGACTTAATTCGGCAAGTAGAGGTTGATTTTCTACCCTAAACTTAGTAGGAGTGTGTCAGCCAATTTTCTACCCTCTACTTTTCAGATCATACTGGAAATCTCCTCGGATTTCATAGTTGTTCCTCCAAAACAACCAAAACCAAGCCGTCTTTTCCTTCTCATTCTCTTTTTCTTTCTCACTCTTTTTCTCCTTTTTCTTCTTATTCGTATTCTCCCTTCCTCTATTTCTCTTTATGTGTAAAAACTTAGGGTTTCAAAAGGGTAATTTTAAGGTCAAAATAGTTTAACCACAATGGGATGCTACTAA
>MVGT01002357.1:227541-237867 GCA_002174775.1 Macleaya cordata
GGGTGTCAATGGGTACCAAACTACCCGGAACCGAACTGGTACCGGAACCATTTTTTACGGTTCCGGGATCTCATTTTGTGGATCCGATAAATTTCGGATCCATTTCGGATCTACCGGTTTTGGATCCGTTTAATTTCGGATCCACCCAACGGGTACTCGCGGGTATCCGGTTCCGTATAAATTTTTAGTTTAATTTACTATTATACAATAATTTTCTAATTTTTTTAATTAATAAAAGAAACTAATGACTATTATATAACAAATTTCATAATAAAATAAATTTTATAATTGAATAGAATACGGGTACCCCCGGATCCTAGCGGTACCGTATCCAGAACCGCCAATTGAGGTTCCAGAATCGGAACCGAAAGGATCCGAAACTGCTTCATATTAACGGGACCGGATCTGGAACCTTTAGGTTCCGATCGGGAACCGTCCCGTTGACACCCCTAAAAAAACCCCACCTTGCCAACACTAGGCTCGACTAAGCCCAGCCTGACTTGGTACCACTGCAAATAATTGCAGTGCATTTGTTTACGGAATTTAGTGGGTTTTGAGATTTATCGAATGCAAAACCTCTAAATTCCTTTCCCTCTCGAATTAGAAGTCGAAGGTGCAGAGCTTTTCTTCTCCAACGACTCCCTCCTCCTTCATTTTTCTGTGTAAGTTTCTCTCTCCTCCCTCTATTTATTCAGTTTTTGCCCTAGAAGAGGCATTTCTTCTCTATCATTCGGACTGAACCAGCAATATTTAATTAGTTTTTAATTTAGAAAACCTATTTTAGTTTTGTAAAGGAGTAAAGATGGCAGTTTAGTTCTGTAGGGTTTTTAATGATAATCATTTCTACTCTTTTTACACTATCAATAAAAATAGCGTTTTTTTCTTCTTTTGCCAGATTGATCCAACATTTTAAGTATTCTTCAATAATCCACGTAAAGGGTATATATGATCTAAATAGTGCTGCAACTTTATCTATTTCAAGTTTCTTGTAATTCTAATACTTTAGGGTTTTTGAAGGTAACCATTTGGCTTTTAAGGGTTTCTGCTGCTTCTGTTTTATTTTTTTTCCTTTTCTTTTTCCTGGGGATTGTTGGGTATTGAATTTGAAGCTTCAATCAACTAGTTTGCTTTACTAGGGGTTTCCTTAAAAGCCATTGTTAGTCTCTCTCTGTTATTGAGTGTATTTGCAGATGTTTCTCATTCAACTTTCTTTAACATCCTAGATTCAAATTCATGGTTAGTTGTGTACAACAAAAGAAAAAAGAAAAAAGAAAAGATGATTGCTATCATAAATATCTTGGGTATAAATCTTGGTTAGTTGCAGATGTTCCTCATTTGGGTATAAATTATATAAATTCAGCTTTTCTTTAACAACCTAGATTAAAATTCACGGATAGCAGTGTAGAACAAAAGAACAAAAAGATAATTGCTTTCATATATATCTTGTTCATGAGCTATTCGCTAGTGTATTTTTTGGGGAAATGGCATTGGGGTTATTAAGAACTCTCATTTTGATGATTTTGTTTTTTTTTTTTTTGGGATCTTGTGGTGCAATCTAGCTATGTAGTTGTTTGGTTGTCTAAAATAATTTCTTGTTTTACCCTGGCAGTTGTCATATTTATGTGAGAAGAAAACTTATTGATGACCATAATTCAATAAAATCTATTTAGAATTCAGTATTTGAAATGCCACCTAATTTGTTTGATTACTTCAATTTTTTTTTTTTACACTACTACAATGTTACTCAATGGCACTCTGTATATTGTTTGAGTACATTTCTTTTGCACTACTATCCTAAGGTGTATATATTTTGAAAATGGAAAAATCTGTATGGGGTTGGATAGTTTCTAGTTTCACCTAGTGCTTACAAACATGGCCAAACCCAAAATAATAATGACGAGGACCTGTATCATTTAACTTGGACATAGAAAGAATGTTATATATATGTAACATTATGCAGTAGGCTTCTTGCTACATGGGTATACATGATATATACAAATAATATATATGAGTGGTGATTATAATCTTATTCAATGATAGTTTTATAAAATATTATAAATGATTTTGCAGGTGGAAAAGAAAAGAAAGAAATTTTTTGCATACCTTGCAGCACGTTTAGAGTGATCATACCAAGCAGTAGTATATGTTTTCGATTGGAAACATTTGCTGAAGTAAAAGATTGCAGCAGTAAACGTTTGCAGTCTGCAATCGTTTATAGCGATACCAAGCAGGGACTTATAGGGTTTGTAATCTTCTTTGGTTGAGGTTCAAACTTCAAACTGTTTGATTATTTCCCGTTAGAGAAAATTTGTTCTTGAAATTTGACCAACAAACGGTCTCTGCTTGTGCTTAATGCTTAATGGTTCTCTGCGTCTCCCTTCGCGCCATTTTTTTCAATCACGTTTTACCTCCACACTCTCTCTCTCTCATCATCGAAACCAAATCGATTCCCACCAATTCTCTTACTACGTCAACCCACTCGATTCATTTGATATCTTCCTCCAACAATGCACTTCTCACCAACAACTCAAACAAATTCACACTCAAATCATTCTTACTGGAACAAATCAGTCTGGGTTTTTATCCGCCAGACTTATATCAATCTATACCCGATTTGGGTTTCTAGACCACGCCAGAAAAGCGTTTGAAAGCATCCCAATTGACTGTAAATCCAACTTACTATTATGGAATTCAATTTTGAGAGCTAATCTCTCTCATGGGTACCCTGAAGAAACCCTTAAACTTTACTTTCAAATGCAGAATCAGGGTGTTAGTCCAGATGGGTTTACCTTCCCACTTGTTATCAGAGCTTGTTCTTCAATGGGTAATTCTGAATTGTGTAAAACTGTTCATAGTCATGTTGTAGTGTTAGGATTTCAGTTTCATCTTCATGTTGGAAATGAATTGATTGGGCTGTATGGGAAAATTGGGTACATGGATTATGCTATGAAAGTGTTTGATAAAATGCCTCAAAGAAGTTACATTTCGTGGAATAGTATGATTTCTGGTTTTGCACAGAATTTTGATTGTGATGGAGCTGTTAAGATGTTTGGGTGGATGGAATCAGAAGGTCTGGAGCCAAATTTGGTGACATGGACATCATACTTGTCGGCCCATAAACGATGTGGACGGCACGAGGAAGTTATGGGGTTGTTTAGGGAGATGAGAGTGAGGAAAAATGGTGCAACTGCAGAAGCCGTTTCTGTGGTTTTATCTGCTTGTGCTGATTTAGATGCATTTCAAATGGGTAAGGTGATTCATGGGTATGTTATTAATGGTGGTTTTCAGGATTATATGGTTGTCAAAAATTCGCTTATTTGCGTGTATGGGGGACATGGGAATACAAAGGAGGCACGAATGTTGTTTTCAGAGATTGCGATAAAGAATTTAGTGAGTTGGAACGCGTTCATATCTTCATTCGCAAATGCTGGTTTGTGTGATGAAGCTCATGAGGCTCTCTTACGGTTGGAGAACTCTGACACAAAAATGAGACCAAATGTAATAAGTTATAGCGCCGTTATTGGGGGATTTTCTTCTAAGGGGAGAGGGAATGAATGCTTAGAAGTTTTTCGTAAAATGCTGCATTTAAGGGTATGTCCAAATTCAATCACAATTATCAGTGTTCTGTCTTTGTGTGCAGAGTTGGTTGCTTTGGGTTTAGGAAGGGAAATTCACGGCTATTCGATTAGATCCCTGATGGATAAGAACATATCAGTCGGAAATGGACTGGTTAACATGTACACGAAGTGTGGTAGTCTCAAAGAGGGGCGGTCAGTGTTTGATAGGATGGGCGCTAAGGATTTGATCTCTTGGAATTCGATGATTGAAGGGTATGGTAAGCATGGATATGGTGATGACGCAGTTATAACTTTCGATGAGATGGTTAAATCAAGGTTGAAACCAGATCATGTCACGTTTGTTGCAGTTCTTTTTGCATGTAGCCATGCTGGGCTTGTTACCGAAGGTCGAAGGTTGTTTGATCAGATGATCAGTGAATTTATGCTCCCACCATTAATGGAGCACTATTCTTGTATGGTTGATCTTCTTGGGAGAGCTGGGTTACTTCAAGAAGCAAGTGAGCTTGTCAAGGAAATGCCATTTGAACCAAATGAATGTGTTTGGGGAGCTTTGCTGAATTCATGCAGGATGTATAAAAATACTGAGGTGGCAGAAGATACTGCTTCTCAGATTTTTAGTCTTCAATCAGAGATTACGGGGAGCTACATGTTGCTCTCAAATCTCTACGCTGCTTGTGGAAGATGGGAGGATTCTGCAAAAGTGAGACTTTCAGCAAAAACAAAAGGTTTAAAGAAAATCCCGGGTCAGAGTTGGATTGAAGTGAAAAAGAAAGTCTATATGTTTTCAGCTGGTAACCATGGCCAACTATGTTTAGAGGAAGTTTATGGTCTTCTTGAAGATTGGAGACTACCAATGGAGGCAGAGGGTTACATACCGGATAAGAGTTTTGTGTTACAAGATGTGGGTGAAGAAGAGAAGAAGCAGATACTGAATGGGCACAGTGAGAAACTAGCAATTGTATTTGGTCATGCTAATATTCCTATCAACTTTCCACTCAGAGTAGTGAAGAATCTTCGGGTCTGTGGGGACTGCCATAACTGGACTAAAATCTTCTCTAAACTGACGAAACGTGAAGTTATTGTTAGAGATGGACGTCGTTTTCACCATTTTAAAGATGGGCTCTGTTCTTGCAAAGATTATTGGTAAATTCTTTTAACTTATTTCATTCTATACAAGATTTCTTGAACTTGCAAAAAAATATGGTAATTATAATATTACATGTAGATTCAAATGGATAGTTATCCATCATTTGGGTTCTAAATCAAACCAAGCAACAAGCCAACAACTCATATAATATTGTATCAAGTTAATATTCGAACAAAATTTTACCTTCTTTGCAAGTTAAAGAGATCTTGCAAACAAGGTTATTGCATGTAGACTGAAACTGTTCCTTCATTTTTCTAAATCATGCCAGGTACTTCTATTTTTTATTTTCTGCAACCAGTAGATTTTATGGTCGTGAACAGCTTATGGAAATTGATCCTTTTAATAACTTCTTCAAATATATTTGGTGATAATAGTGCTCAGTCCAACTCAATTAGTGTCAGTTATTAGGATTTTCACTACGAAGGGAAATGACCTTCTCCACAGTTGCTGAAGCAGGAAACTTTATTACCTTTATACCCTTAGAAGACAACAGATAATAAATTGAAACAATTAAATAATAGGGGTACTCTCAAGTCTTTTACACTTAGAGGTTTAACAGTTCAGAAAAAAAAAAAAAATCAACCACCCACCACATTTATGTTGATGAAATACCGGGACAGCTATTAACAAATAACAGGAAACTGGAATACTCCAAGGCACGTATAAACGCTATCTTTTAAGAGATGTTTCTCCCCTTCCGGTAGAAACCACGATGTCACTCTGGGGTGAAAAAGAAACTCTCTCTCAGGATACAATGGAGGTCGTTTGATTCAAGGTGTGACAATTGATCAAACCAAAGAATACACTCTGAAAGTGAGACTGATGATGCCAAAAAACGAGATGAAGAAGATACGAATTTGTTATGTCTTAGGAACTGGTTGAGGGTCGTATTTATAGCTTCAGTAGTGTCTTTTGGTCGTGACTGTTGGGCTGCCAATGGTTGTCACCAACGGTTGTCTCCAACAGTCAATGAACCTTTACATATCTAGAAAACAATGAATTTTAATGAAAATATTTAACAATTTAACCATTCAGACTATTGAGAAACTTTGAAATGGAGTAATTCTTAATCTGCTTTAGCTGTTCATAAGCTTTTTAAGTTGAAGTAATTCTTAATCTGCTGTAGCTTAATAACTGAAATTCGTTTTTAAGTACTGAAAACCTAGCAGAATGCAAAAACTGCTTTTGATGTAAAACAACCCATAAGCAGCTTATCCAAATGCCAAGGAGTTTGAATAGTTTTACTAACAAATAATCTGTTCCATGTGGAAATCTCAATCTAGAACACTAACTTGAATAATAAATTACCAAAACGCCTACTTAAATTGGGTTTTGAAGACCCAATTGTCCCTTGTTGTCTTGACTTTAGTTGACCCATTTTTGCATTGGTTGGCCTATTGCAGACTCTATTTTGACAATGTCATCATGGTCCACCAACAGACGGTGTAGATTCCATTCCCAATATTTGTAAGAAAAATCTTAGGCCATAAATTCACTTTCTCTCTTGTGTGTGAAGACAATTGAGAAAAGACTGTGTTTGGGTAGTAGTCTTAAGTTTTGTCCTTGTCAATTGAACTGGTGACTCATTATTTTGATGAATCATTTCTTCAGCCAAAAGAAGAAGATTCACACATTTGCATGTGAATCACTTTTGCTGTCTGGGTCCACACATAGAGGTCATCCAATAGCATTTAGAGAGAGAGAGAGAGAGAGAGAGAGAGAGAGAGAGTCAAAGATAAAGTTAGAATTATTAAGAAAGGTGAGGCTCAAATTCAGTATTGCTTTAACATGAAAGGGTCAACCACAGCAGAGGGTTTTTAACACTTGAAATTCACCCTCAAAACAACAGCAAAAGTGTGAATAATTAAGCCAAGATTTAGTTAGTTGATACATGATAGTAGTAGTGATGAGTAGTGAGAGAAAGTAGTTCTTTTAGTACTAGTTTGTGAGTGAGAGAGATAAAGTCAGTAAGTCACCTGATTACAGTAGTAGAGCTTTTGAAGATGCCCCCCCTCTGCACCATGTTTTGTTCTTTTGTTCACGGGACAAAAAGCATACACTCAACAATTTCAAAGCTTATAAAGATCCAAAAGACTTGTTGGGTTTTGGGATCTGTGTTCTTTTCCTCTCCCTCCAACCTTACCACCTCACTGTTCAGGCCTTTGAGAGATAAAAGATATGTAGAGAGAGAGAGAGAGAGAGAGAGAGAGAGAGAGAGAGAGAGAGAGAGTAGATCATGGAATTTTGAAAAAAAGCAAAACTTGTCATTCCATATCCTTTTTCTACTTCTCTGTACTCTTATTAGCAATTACCCTTTTACTTTGTGTGTAATACTAATATGTAAATTTATGTTTGAGAATGCATGGATCGACTTACAGCCTTATATGTACAGGCTTCTGTAGGGCCCACATGATGTTGATCTAAGGGTTGAATTTTTGTGAGGATGTTCTCCTCACCATGTACATCATCTTCACAAAAAACCAGTTCATTCTAAAACTTCTAGCCCTATAAAAAATTGATCGTAAGTTGATTAAAAATTAACGGTGAAAAATGAACGATGAGAAAAAAAGTCAATTTTTGATGGATTTAGAAGGTTTAGAATGGACTGATTTTTAGTAAAGATGATCTACATGGTTAAGAGAACATTTACATAAAAAATTAACCCTTAGATCAACCTCATGTGGGCCTCACAAGGGCCTGTATACGTAACATATATATAAGGCTGGAAGCCGATCCAGACTCTTTATGTTTCTCTCGTTTTTGAGGCTTAGTTGTGTTATTATTATTTGCATATTCCTGGTCATTTCTCTGTGTTTCTCTATGTTTCTCGCACATTCATTACTGATAGTGTATCTATGACCTTGTTTGTCGTTGGAACCTGGACATTAGTCCCATCTACTAAAAAATTAAAATAAATGCATATGAGAGAAAAAACACAACTGCAAGCTCAAGGCAGTATAGATGTGGATTGTGGATTCAGGGTTTCTTTTTACCTTGGTAATCTACATGCATATTTTTTAATCAGACTATTTGAGAAAGTCTAATATGTATTTTGTGAATATAATTTTTTTTATTGGTTATGTATTTTCAATATAACCACACGTTAGCCAGCTACTAAATAAATAAAGAGAATGGATCCACGTACATGCTTTATTTTTATTTTTTTCCGAGACCTAGGTATAGAAACCTCGAGCACTAGTTCTCGGGATAGTGCCATCTTCTTTTAGCAACTACAGGTACTTGGGGGGAATTAACCTTACGGAGGAGTGGCCACCATAAAGACTCGACCTCCTTTTGTGAAATCAGTGTCTTGACCACTTGCCATCTTCCTAATGATTTTCGTATATATGCTTATATGTACATTTTATATTTACATGTTTCGTGGGAACCACATGAAGTTTATGTAAGGGCTGATTTTTTGTGTTATATGACGAAGAGAATATCTTCATCTAAAATTAGTTCATTCTAAATTTTTTAATCCCATCAAATGTTGGTTTAAAGTAACAATATTTATGAACGGTCTATAAACCAATATTGATGGGACTAAAATTTTTAGAATGGATTGATTTTTTGTGAAGATGATCTACATGGTGAAGAGAACATTCTCATTAAATTTCAACCCTTAGATTAACTTTTTGTGCGCCCCACATGAACATGTACATGTAACATAGGGACCTCTCAAACACATTTTTTTTAATTTTTTTAGACTAAAATCATAACACTATATTTTTATAAGGACTAAAATCATAAAGTCTAAAAAAATTTTTTTTAAATTAATTTAATAATTATGATGTTGATGGACTCCCAATTTCTTAAGCAAGTGATAGTGAGACTAGAGCACTCCTTGTCGCGACTGTCACCATTTGATTATTAATAATGTCTACCTTACTAGATCAGGTGGTTGATGTTACCTTCTTCTTATCAAATTTCAACCGACGGTGTGGAATTAATCCTCACGTATATTCTTTGGAGAAGTGCAACTTTGCTCACCCACGTTTAACGTGGGTCAGGAAGACCCCGCTGTGTAAATTGGTGGGGGACTTCAACCGTCAACTCCATCTTTAAGACTGTTTACGTTCAACCAATTTCACGGTTGAGTCTTCTTGACCTTCTCTAATGTTGGGTCAACAAAATTGAATTATTCATGGCATCAGAGCATTGGTCGTTTAGAGAAAAATTAACGTCAAGTCTACATAATTAATCAAATATTTGACCTTTTTTTATTTATTTTATTTTTTTGATTTGCTTGATGAAAAATTATAGTATCTATTTGAGAAGCGATTTTACGTGTACTCATACTTAGGCCCTGTTTGGTACACCACGGTTCTTGTAGGTGCTAATTAAAATTCTATAAATTAAAATAAAATAAATATTAGATTGTTTATTTTGTAAGGTCATTGCAAATCCTACCAAAATTTGTTATTAGATGTCCTCATCAATCATCTACAAACACATAATAAACCGTGAATTTTTGCATTTGCGAATATGGTCTTAAATTTTACACAAATTTTAATATTTTAATGGTTTATGTATAAATTTTTTAGTGAAAAAAATATAAAATTTGTGTATTAAACATGAATTAAGTAGGTGAGTTTTAACAACTAAGATTCTCAGAATCTTTTGTTTTTTTTGTTGTTTGGTTAATGAAAAGGAAAGGAGAAAAATATAAATAATTTTGGCTTGGCTTCTTTAAAAAATTGACTCATCGAAATTTGATTTAAAAAATTGATTTTTATTATTTTTATAAGATGGTAAGTGGTTAACACACTTACATAGCAAAATAGAAGTCAAGTGATCGATTTTTTTTTCTGTGGCCACTGTGTGGGGTTAATTCCCCTCATTTACCCTATAATTGAACTAGTCGGAGTGCTTTAAGAGACCTGAATATCTCGATAGTTAAAAGGAAAAGTAAGAAAAAAAAAACTGATTCAGTTAATAACTTAATATAGTGGGTTATCAGGGGATCAGGAAGTATTATTAAAAAAAGAAAAAAGAAAAAAAAAGTTATTGACCCATCATGGGGGCCAATGAGCTCTGGCTCTGATAAACTGATAAGCTATATGAAATTATGAAGGATTTTGTTAACATGTGCCCTTAGGGCACATGTTAAGTTTTTTAGTTTTGTATTTTGTTTAATTTCTTAAGGTTGTCCAAATGGGCTGATTTTTTGATATGTATGTTATTTATACTATTTAGATCATATCTAAAAAAATCAGCTCAATCAGATTCCTCTAGCACCCTCTAACACCACAAACATTTAATTTAGACTCTAATAGTATGAATGAACGGCTGACATTTAAAGTGATTTGTTTAGAAGGTTATATGCCTCTGATTGAGCTGATTTTTTGTGGACATCTAATAAATAATGATAATATTATGCTTACAAAAATTCAGCTGATTTAAAGACCTGTAGCTTCCAAAAAAATCTCTTCAAAAACATCCTTATCGTGTGCCCTTAGGGCACACGTTAACAAGACCCAATTATGAATAAGCTCAGACTCTGAGCCTCTTCTGACTGATCCCTCCTTGGGATTGAATCCAAGTTGTACTCAAATGAGGTGTCAAATAGAATCTCTCTCTTTGATTTTCCTCAAGGTTCTT
>MVGT01002357.1:237898-308490 GCA_002174775.1 Macleaya cordata
TGTTGTAAATAAACAGAATCTCTCTCTCTCTTTCTCTCTAACACTTGATAACGTGCAAACACGTCACACACTATACGAATCTTTCATCAAAGCATCCTATGCTGATCGTATTATCCAATACGGTCATGCTACACTTACCGAATTTCTTATAGAATTTTCTAGCTAAAGACATAATCTACGATGGATGCGAATCATGAGAATGTTTGGCACCGTCGGATTAACTTCGGTAAAGAATTCTGTAAGATATTGTTGTCAGTTAAGCATTAACCTATCATCAAATAAGTATATATATACATAACTTTAGGAGCCTGATATTTCAGCCCAACATTTTATTTTATCACATCATCTCAATTATTCATCAATTTCATATAATTGACAATAGAGATTTTACATACTTGCTTGTCAATTATATAAATTCAAGAAGTCATTTTGTGATTGTATTTTTAGTTCTACAAAATCGACAAGCCATGTTATATTGTTAGCTCTGTAGAATCGATATTTATTGGGCTGAACTAGTAAAAAGTTGGCTTGAAATATCAGTTACCAAAGCTTTATTACACCAAGTATATCTATGCATACTCACTTCCAAACTTTTGAAGTTTTTATATGTGAGTGCTATTTTGTCCACTCATTTAAGTTGAAACATTACTTTATCCCACTAGTACAAAAATAGCTTTTGGTCACAGTTAATTACCGTGACTATAAGCATGTCGTCACGGGTTTTGATTTTTTATATTACGTGACCACAGGCCTTTTAACAAATTTTGGTCACGTTTGTTCCATTGTGACTATTTGACACAATAAGCCGTGGCCAAAATCTTGTTCCAATAGTTACTCTATGGCTTTTTTAGTCGCGGTGGTAAATTAAACAACGTGACCAATACAACACAACGGTAAGTATTGGTCACGTTTATTTATTTGACACGTTACCAATGCAACATAATTATAATTAAAAAATTACGTAGTTGATTATACAATTTTAATAGCTGAATAAGGAAGTTAATATTTCACCTTGATGAATATAATATCATATATTCAAAGTTACTTATGCAAGTTTTAACTTTCAAAAAGAATATAGTGGATTTAATAACCTCCCACACTGCTTAGGTTTGGCAAATTTAAACTTGTTGGATTTCCCTTCCTTGACATCATTTCAGACTTTTGATCAATCCATCTTCCTAGAGGATCAAATCATCCTTCGCTGACATTAAAAGGAAAGAAATCAAAAGATTAGATATGGAAACATATGTGTGGCCTTTTAATAGATATGCTAAAGTCGTTGGAAGTTGAACTCACAACCAATATTCCAAATAATCCATCTACAAACATACATACACCTTAACATCTAATAATTAACACTATCCTATGCTTCCGATAAAAAATAAAGCAACTATGTGGCAATGAGAAATCAAAATTAACCTAGCATGTATGTCCCTCCCCAAACCCATCTCTTGGCTTTATATATTAGAAGTAATTTATGATTATCACATTCATCTTCATAATGCCTTATGGTCCACATCAGCAATTTTTTTTCCTTTCAAAATTTTTAGTTATTTTTTAAAGAAAATAAATTAAACCCATTCAAAAATTAAGTGCCACATAAGTTAAAAAGTCATTCTATGACATTTGCATTTTAGATGCATTTTTTTCAACAATATCTATTGTGAAGATTTTGTTACAACGTAGATTAGACATTATCCTATAAGATATGCCACGTAGATAAGATATTATCTTATAAAACATTTGCATTGGAGATACTCTAACTACAAAAACCTATTTTCTATGACTATGAATTAGACAAACAACACCTCAGCAAGTACCTAAAATCTAATACTTCTAGTAACACTCTATCAGCTAACATTATACATGGACATAATTAATAATCACATGTCATGTCAACTATAATACAAGTATGCAACATCAGCTGATGTGGATAATAATTGACTACATTAACTGGCGTGGCAGTTATATAATTTTCTACCTAAAGCTTATCCGATAGTAGAATTATTTTTCACATACCATCGTAATTTGTGTCCATTCTAAAGTGATATGCATGTAGATTGTGTCTTTGATAGTAAATTCTACAGGCTTTTAGCCTAACATCACCGTTACATATACACATCCAACGTCGTGTAATTAGATGATGTGGCATATATTAGTACACATGAGTTGTATCATATAAGAGGAGTTTGGACAATATAGGGTTGGTGAGAAAAAATATATAAAATATACAACTGATGCTCTCTTTTAAGATGCTTGAAGAATCATTTATTGATTTTAACACAAAATCAGACCATAGTAGGTATGATATCTTTTTGGAGCTACAATTAAAGCTTCCATTCTCTGATCAACCAATTCAACGGTTCAGATCTATTGAGTCAACGCAGCAACCCTAAAATATATGGAATCACGTGGGTCTTGTTAATCTACACACGCGGTGTATACTACCTGATTAATAAAACCCTAGAAATCTATTACTATTTGATTAACATACTTGTTTCTTTAGACCAATATTCCCTATATAAATTCAACCCATTTGATCATCAGATGGGGTTACATGGAATTCTCAAAAAGAGGTCAAATTTGATTGAATTGGGTGCAACCAGAGGAATGCAGAAAAATTAAGCTCTGAATTCTGAAGCAAAAGAAAAGCTGAAAAAAACAGAAACAGGAGGAGGATGAGGAGCAAGATGAGTGTAGAGTAGTACTGCAGCTCAAGAAAGACAAAAATGATAGGCTTTTTTTTCTTTTTCTTTTTTTTGTTGCTTTGACAGTTCTTTCTTATTATATGAAAGCACAAGCTAAAAAGAATTACAAAGGAAGGAACAAAGAAAATATTCGTACAATAAATCATGAGAGCCATAGAAAATATATGTAAGGTTTATTATGAGAGAGAAAGAAAGTGAGTGAGAGCTAGAGAGAGAAAGAGAGGAGGCTAGAGAGAGAAAGAGAGGTCAATCCCTTTGGGAGAATGAGAGAGAGAGAGAGAATAATTGAACAAAAGAACACATGATTTAAATATATAGAAAATAAGCCTATAAAAGAAGCAAAACTCCAAGTATCTTAAAATTAAGAAGCTATGTAGCAGCTAACCTTGCCATGGTTTTCTATTTTGTTGTTGCTCATAATGAGAGGAAGAAGAAGAAGAATTCATGCACTGATCAAAACCAGCCATATTCAGAATGTCTGTATGAGAAAATGCTCTGAGACCCAAGAAATCTCTTGTCATCCCATCATTCCCACCACCACCAGTACTACTACCATCATTTCTACTAAGAATGTTATGGTTTCTTGGTGTTGTTCTTGATTCATGAGAGAGATTAATCTGATTAGGGTTTTTTCCATCTCTATTGGAATTCAACATCCCAGTACCACCAAAGGCCTGATGATGTTCAAAGGATGATGATCCATCAAACCCACTTGCAGAATTAGAGAGAGAAATCATCATGTCTTGAAGTAAGGAAGGTTGATGATGTCCTACTGATCCTGCAGTTTCAGCAGCAACTCCTGCAGTTTGTGCAGAAACGTGGTCCATAAGACCAGAACCAACAGCAGCTTTATTCCCAAAAGAAGTCAAGCCATGAAGAAAACCACTTTCTATCTCCTCATGTGAAGACAAACCCAGACCAAAACCAGTTCCAGTTGTATTAACAGAAGTAGTACTAGGGTTACCAGTATTAGCAGCAGTAGACATGTGAGCATGGTGGGGTCTGATCACCATTGCTGTTGATGATGATGATGATGAAGGTTTGCTAATGGTTGCTCCCATTTGAGCTGCTTTTTGCAGTAATGCTGTAGCAGACATGTGTGGAGAAGCTGAAGCTTGGTAAGGAGCAGGTAGATTACTTAGACTAGGACCTTGATGATGATCTGTTTCAGAGTTATTTTGGTGAATTGAAGTTTGGGTACTCTGTGAAAATTCTTGATCAAATCTTGTAGAGAACATTGATGATGATGAGGAGAGATCAATGGGAGGTGGACAAGATAACCATGGTGGGATTTCTGATCTTAGATTGAAATGCTGCTGTTGTTGATGTTGATGATGAGGATGATCAGTTTTGATTGGGATTGCTTGAAAATGATCATGGTGGGTATTAAATTGGGGTTGTAGATTTAAGTGTGATGTTGAAGTTCCTCCAGGTTGATGAGAAGAGAGAAGTGGGTTTACTGTAATTGATCTTGCACTCTCTTCTGCTAAAGCATCACAGAAAGCTCTGTGAGTGATAAAACTATCTCTCCTGCAACCAAAAAACAAATAGCAAGAAACCAAAAAAATCAAACTATCACACAAAGAGCTAAAAAACATTGTTGAAAGGATTCTTACTCTATTTTGTTTTCTTTCTCTTTCTATGCCTTTCTTCCCATTGACAAACAAAAGACAGCGTAGATGTTGTCATTAAAGTTTTCTATAGTTAGTATTATCCCTTCACTCTCTCTCTCTCTCCCTCTTAAATGAAGCTTGTTTTAGATGTCCTGTTGAATCATTTAATGAAGTTCTAGACAAAAATAAATAAAAATTCTTGGGACTTCTCTCTCTCTCTCTCTCTCTCTCTCTCTCTCTCTCTCTCCCCTCAAACTATTAAACATTCAACAAAAGCTGAAGAAGAGATGGTGGATATGAATTTCTTAATAGCTTTTTAAGGTTTTTCTAATAAGGGTTGGTTAGATTGATGTGTTCATACCTTGAAAAAAGGGTTCCACAGTCACATCTGTACTCCCTTGTGCCACAAGTTTTGGAGTGAGCTTTCCAATCTGATTGAACTGCATAACGCTTTGAACATTTTTCACATTTCCACTTCTTTTCACCATGTTTTCTGCAAAAGTGCTTCTTAATCCCTGTAAGATCTCCAAGTGCCCTTGATGGATCATGGTGCACACAGGTAGGTTCTGGACATACATAAACCCTCTTCTTCACTTCTTTACTTGTTCTCTGCTTTAGCTTCCATGGCAGATTATGTCCTCTTCTATGTAGCTGAAGATTTTGATCCCTTTGAAACCCTTTGTTACAGATCTCACATACAAATCTATTAGTTGCCATGAGAGTCTTTGGTGATAAAGCTATCACTTCAGCATCTGGGTCTGATTCAAAACCAAAAAAAACCAAAACCCATATAAGATAATTGAAGAAGACAGAATAAAAAGTAGTAAAATTAAACACAATTCAATTACAAATAAAAATGGAGTTTGGGTATTAATTGATGAACTGAGACCTGGGTTTCCTGGGAGGCTTCTCTTTCTCTTCACTGATGGAGTTTGAGTACTTTGATGAGGTGAAGAAGATACAATTCCTTCACCAGATGCAGAAGTCAAATTAGACATATTTTCTTCAACTACAAGTGGTTGTTGTTGTTGCAGTATCAGACCCTTCATCATCATACTTGGATGTATATAGACTTAATTTTAGGGTTTGGTAAAGAGATGAGTACTGAATTTCTAGGGCTTGCTCATGACTAGTGAGTCATACAGATCTCTTACGTTCCATGACTTCATATTTGAAAGTTAAACTGCTTGGGATCTAAAGACAAAACCCAATTCTAGAAAAGCACAAAAAGAAGTAAGAAAGAGAGAGAAAACCAGTAGAGTAGTTGAACTTTGCAAATGAAAAACCATCCTTCTTCAGTAGTCCAGATGATGAATATTCCTTCTCTTTTTGTTTTGCTTCAAACCCAAAAGAAATATAGGATTTAAAAAGGACAGGAATCAAAGAAACTTCAACCAAAACTCTTCAACAACCAACCTCCATCTCCATGTTAAAAAATTTCTTTGTTTTATTTTTCTTTCAACAACAGAACCTTACTTGCTAAAGCTAAAATCATGAAACTCAAGAAAATTAGGCTACAGAAGTATCCAGCTAGCTAGCTAGAGAAAAAGAAAACCTAGCTAATTCCTAGCTAGAAGATCAAAAAAAAATGCAGAATGAGAGGGAGGAGATCCAAGTAAGAAAAATGAAAAAAGAAAATAGAAAGAGAAAGTAGAGAGAGAAAGTAGAGAGAGAGGAGAGAGAGATCCACTGTAATCCTCCACCCATTCAAAAACCATACCCCAAACCCAACAGGCTTACACTGACGTTGCACTTTCTGTCTTTTCCTTTGTTATCATCCCAAACCCAGTGAAACCCTTCTCTTTTCTTTATTGTTTTTCTCGCTTTTTCTCATTGTAATCTTTTATAATCCTTTTGTTAATCTCACCACCTTTCCCTTCTCTTAAAAGTAGAAAAAAAAAGCAATCAAGTAAAAGGAGTGTCTGATTTGCAGATAGATAGAGAGCTAGAGAGAGAGAGAGAGAGAGAGAGAGAGAGAGAGAGAGAGAGAATGATAAGGTGTTGATTTATCTATATGGTTTTACCTTATGGGTAGTAGAGTTAAAAGTAGCCCTACTTCAGCTTTCTGCATTTAATCTAACATGATTGGTTCATTGATTGAATTGAGCAGACATGTTCAAGGAAACCTGTTCTATCTTTTCTACTCTATTCTATTCTTCATTAACCATTTTATTTGATTAGTTTATTACAGATTAACTTAAAGATCCACTAATTAATTTTCATAAATATACCTGACGGTTTTCTAGTGCTGAAGAGCAGACTACTTCTCTGGAGTAGTGGGTTCTGTATCCATGTGGCAGAACACAAAATTATGCTTTCTTAACAGCCACCTGGCCCACATAAGGAGAGTCCAAATCCTCTGGCCCAATATCCTCTGTCCCTCCCTGTCTCATGGCCACTTTCACTGTGGGGCCCACATAGAAATGATCTGATGGCTAAAGTTTTGTAAAAAGGTTTTCATCACCCTATAAATCATTCTCACAAAAAATTTGGTCATTCTAAAACTTTTAACCATACCAAAAGTTGATTGTAAAATTAACCGTTAAGAATTTGTTTTTATTTTAAGAAATGAATGATTGATTTTATAATAAACTTTTAATTGAGCGAAAAATATTAGAATGGGCTAATTTTTTGTGAGAATGATTTATAGGGTGAGTAGAACATTTTCACAATATCTCAGTTATTATATCAATCTTTATGGGCCAACAATGCAAAGTCCGCATGGGGACATGGAGGGATAAAGGGTATTGGGGCAAGAGGATTTTTATTTGCATAAGGATGATCATATGGTTGATTTTAATATACATGATGCATAACGAGATAATTCTCACAATTATCATCCCTTATAAGATTTTTATGAGGATCACAGAAAGGTGTAAATAGAGTGTAAGAATAAGATGAATGGTATTTAGACCCAACTTAATTTTACACCCACATGTGAGCTCCACAAGGAGAAGATAATAAGATGGATTTTGATCTGAATGAGTCTCTCAATCATCCTTATGATTAAAGCTAAACCCTTTATCCTCCAGCGAAATATAAAAATACAGTAAAACATGTTTATGTAATAAAAAGTAGGGGTGAAAGTTAAAAGATTTGAGCCCGACCAACCTATGACCAATATGACATTGGGTTTGGTTAGGTCAAGATTTTTCGGGCATGAGCTCAGTCACAATCATGAATTTTAAAAACTCGAGAAGTTTGGGTCGGACTTGGTAATATGGCTTATTGGTTAGTCCAACTCAACCCGAGCTCGACACCTAGTATTTATAAACAGTTATGTGTGTATTGTCTATTTATTAGATATATCTTATTTTAATCTAAAATTGAATTGTATAATATGATGGGTGGTCCTGTGGCCTATGATGCCAAGGCACAAAATTAGAAACACCCTTTCTTATACGATTCTCTAATTTAGAAAATTTTCTTAATGAAGTTAATTGAATTGAATAGTAACTTCGTGCTTTATTTATCACTTATCAAGTAATTTTTTAATTTTGGCTTTTTTTTTTGTATTGGCATTTAAATATAATAAAGAAAATCAACTCAAAGTAACTCAATCAACGACCTAACATAGTCCGCTTGGTTGGGTTGGGTTGGGTTGAGAAATTCTATGTTTGAGCTTCGGTTGAGCTAGGTTGAGATTACGTTTTTAAATTTCGGGTATAGACATGCAAGTACGTGATAGTGTGATACAAGTACATATAGTCAAACTAATTTGCTCGATTAATGCATTAATTTGCTCGATTAATGTTGAAGTGGCATTTTACTAGCAGCCAGTAAAGACAAATTAAATCTGTGCGCATTGCACAGAACAAGTCTGGGTTGCAGCTCCAGAAAGCTTTTCGCTTTCAAAGTATTCCATAAGCTCCTGAAATTAATAGATATAAAAATATTTTGCATGGTTTCTCCAACTTCATAAAGTAAAAAAAAAGATGAAAAAAAACAAAAATAGAAAAAGAAAAACTAGGTTGATGTCGATCTGCATTCTCCCGATACAGCACAACTCACCATCACTTGCTCATATGGGCTTGGTTTTTATAATTTAATTAATTTATATAAATTAATATTAATTTAATTTAATTTATTAAAGTGGGCCCACGTGAGTTTGGCTGTGATGACTTGACTCTGGTTAGTGGAACAATGGGCAAAAGAAAAAACAAAATGTTTTTTAAAAAGATGATGTTTAATATATTAAGTATTGGGTTGGTAAATGATCTAGTACAACAGAGTCACATGATATTACAGTAGTACGAATTGAATGGTCGGCTGATGTTAGACATGGGCCTACATATCAGAGGTTGACTGGTCATAGCTGAATCCTGTGAGATCCTTATCAGATCAAATGGTCAAAAACAAGAAAATTCCAGGGAACGAATGGTTAAGATCATTCCATGATCGTTCTATAATTAGAGATAATTGATTCTATGGGTGAAGGCCCATGGTATGGTGGGTCCACATATCGTGCATGTGCTCCACGTGTAACGACTCCTATATTTTCCACTCAAATACTATTTTCTTTTAAATTGTTTTCTATACTTTAATTTTACGTAAAATTGTATTTATGTCTTATTTTTTCATTCTCAGGTAGTGGTTAGTCAATCACCACCTGGTCAACTCAGTTGACTCGTTTGGGGTTCAAGTTGATTCTCCAATTTGAATTTTAAAACCCTATCTAATATTTAAAAAGGATATCCTTAAACCCCCTCTTGCGTTTAAAATATTCTTAGTAACCACCTGTAAATTTTAGAATTTTTTCAAAATACCCCTTGACCAAATCTAGCTCTCATTGACTCATTGGGACTTTAAAAAAAAAAAAAAAGATTTATAACTAATTCATAATGAAGGATTCATAGAGACAAAAAAATAAATAAAAAAATAGTAGTAATTAAGTTGATTCCTTGTCTTATATTTTGTGTCCAATGTACTTAGAATTAGAACCATTTATAATACTAATTGTTTCGACTCCAGTGATTTCAATTTTAAATCCTAAACCCTAAATTTTATCCAGACCTCAATCTTAGTTCACTCGTATTAAATCCTAAATAGACTGGAACCCTAGTTAATTCTCAAATTAATATATGAAACTGAAACTAGGAAAATCAATTTGATTCTTAGGTAGTTGAGTAATTATTGACATCATAGAAAAACAAGGTCAGAGATTTAACTCTTAGGCCCTGCTTGGTATGCAGGAAAAATTTGCAGAAATTATCATATTTGTGATAATAATAGTTTGCATGGACAAACAGGACCATAGGTATCCTAACTAGCAAAGGAACACTATACCAAGCAACTAATTTATCAATTTGACCAAAAATAATTACAAATACGCGAATTTTTCCTACATACTAAATAAGGCCTTAGTTCAAATGTACTAAATAAAAATCTAATGCAACACATATATTTAGCCTCGACTATTTGTCTTGCGATCTACGTCTAGAATCATGTTAAAAAAATCATTTACGGATCCAATTTTGGGTGGATGCCTTGTAGATTATATTTATCGGATTTGCGGTCCCATCAACCGACATGGATTCATAATATTTTTTAATATAATTAAGCAAGAATTAACTTAATTTAATATTAATCTCGCAATCTCAAAATAAAATTTAACAAAATATATATATATATGTTACACAATAAAGAAATAGATTTGTTATGGAGCGACGTTGTCTTTGAAGGTATTCATGTTTCCAATGAGTTTTGTGTTCCCTGCAGAACAAAAGGAATAAAAAAATAAAATAAAAACTTAATTTAATTTTGTCATTTTCTTGTTCTATTGTTTTATTAAATTTATTTATCAAATGTGGACTAGCTCTGCTAATATGCCCTAACAGCTCATCAAACACTGATTTAAAATTAAAAAATAAAAATCAGAAAGAAAAACATATATATATTAATTAAAAGAGGTGAAAAGGGTTGCATCCCACGTGTTATGTATTCTTCTATATCTAAATAATTTCTTGGGGATTTATAAATACCGCCACAAAATGAAAATTAGACTGTTTTTTTTTTTTGTTGGAAACTGAGAAATGTATTTTTTTTCACATAAAATTTAACTTTATTTTTTTTCCATCAAATGGGGCTGCATAATTAGATTGGTCTATTACATATCAGAGCCTCACAAAAAAAACCAGCCCTTTGATCCCTCTATGCAGACTCCACAGACAAGGGTGGACCCAGGAGGGCTCTCCCTGGCTATAGCCCGGTGTAACTTTTCTAAAACGTAATTTTTTTGTATATATAATTTTTTTATGGAGAAATATTCTCAAGGTGAAATATACTTCAATCAGGGGTAACATCAAGAATTTTGAATTCCTAGTTCCGCCCCTGGCCATAGATAGGTGCAGTGTAGTAATAATATGGGTAGAAATGGAACAGGTAAAAATGTAATAGATTTAAGAATTAGGAAGAACACTATATTTTCACTTGCCAATAACAACGTACTTATATTTATTATCAGATTATATGGGACAAATTTAACGGCAATACTACAGTTGAAAAGTTTCGATCCCAAAATCTCTTACTACCAAAGATTTATATGAAGGATACACAACCATTGAGCCAAAAACCTTTGTGCAAAAAAAATAATACTATAGATATTTATAGCTCAAAATGAACTATTTGGAGTCAATTGTGCCTCTTATAAATTAGTTGAGACAAAGTTCGACAAAATAAAAAGATATTTTTTTTTGACATAATCTCAAATTCACCGTGAATTGTACTGGGTAGATGAGAGTCCTCAAATTGTGGAGTCCATTTTTTAAAGAATCAAATATGGATTTGAATTTTATCAAATTTTACATAACCTTTTTTTTTTATGCTAATATATGTAGGAGGGTCAAATAAAAATATAAACCCTTGGCCTTAAATGTGTTTTTTTTATCACCCACTTGTAACGTGGGTGAGCGACACCAGACAATCCTAACCGTGTGCCTCGCCATGTTAAAAAAAAATCCTTTGATGAATAAAATAATAAAAACTCACGGCTTGGATTGTATGGCATTGCACATTCACGTTACGAGTGGGTGAACAAAATCACTTATGTTTTAACAAAAAAAAAGACAAAGAAATATGTTTACTGAGAAATGCTATTAGGAGTTTGGGACCCGCGTATACATCTGTCTAGTGAGAAAGATTGAGGTGGCACCCAACATCCACCACGCATTTAGTATTTGTGGGATCCACACATACACAATGGATAGTGGATATAAGGTGCCAACTCAATCTGTTTAGCAGGGGCTGCAAATTTATCTTTAAAATTTTTTTTTTGGTTTTGACAACCCTTAAAATACATTGAGTAATGCTAGGGGCTGATTTTTTGGGGAGGTTTTGATTTTCTTGTAGAGCCCACATGGAGATGATCCAAGGGTTTTTATTTTTATTTTTTGAGGATGATCTCCGCACCAAAAATCATATAGTTCTAAAATGCTTAACCCCCTCAAAAATACCATCTAAATTTTAACGGTAAAATAGAAGGCTTAAAATTTAACCACATAGACGAGGGAGTTAGAAGTCTTAAAGTGAAATGAGTTTTGGGATCAATGATCTACATGGCGAGGAGGTGATCCTCACAAAAAATCAGCACTTGGATCATCTCCGTGTGCGTTTTACAAGAAAAATCTCCCCAAAAATCTCCGTCAAACAGATGTAGGTGTAGTCCAAGGTGTCCATCTTCCTTCAGGGAAAGTTCAGTAGAAATTCCTAAATCCAATTCATTAAACATTTGAATCATAGGTTTAGAGATGGATGCCGAATAGTGGGAAGTTTGGAATGGAATTTTAGGTGGGTTTGATCTAATGGTGGAGGGATGATTTGTGGAAAGAATTGATTTATGATCGTTGATAAAATGAGGGTGAATAGTTCCCAGCGCTAGACCGTCCATCGTGAAGATGTAGTACAGTTCATCTCCATCGCTCATCTCCTCGATGGACGATCCATCGCTCAAACCACAAACCTTAACCCGCGATGATCTTTTCTTCTCATGTCGATTCTCTCTTAAAGAACTCTCAACTAGTTGAAAATTTGATGAATTTGATAGTGTAAGGATAACGACCACCTGGGCCACGTTTCCTTTGCTCAAAATATGATCAACTACGTGTAGTGATCGTTGCACGAAGGAGATATATGTGGGGCATCAAAGAGCTCAATGGCTATGATTAGAAGTTGATTAAGATGTTAATTAAGGTGGGCCCCTCAGATTTTGGTCCAAGACGTTTCTTGTCCGTTCCCTAGTCCTGAAAATCCCTGAGAGGGACGAGACAATTGATGTATACGTGTCTCACCATTACTTGTTATAAAAGTTAAAACTTGGAAGGCTAGACCACCAAAGACAAGTTTACAATCCATGCAACTCCACATGGCCTTTGGCATAGTTCTTTTGTGGGAGGTCGTGGGATCAAAACTTATCGAATGTATCACTAAGTTTGTTCTATATAATATGTTGGATCCCTTTTTTCGTCTGTGATATTGGCGGCGTCTCTCTTCATCTGTGGTGACAGCATTTTTTTGTCTGAAGTAACGATTTTCGTATATTCGTGGATGTTGGTAGTTTCACTTTGTCTGTGGTGGCGATTCCTTTGTGATCTTAACGGTGACTGCCCTTCTCACATCTATAATACATACCAATTTTTGAGTGGTGTAGATATGCTTCATGGGACCCACAAATCTCACTGCATACAAATGGCAGTCTGTTATTGGAAGCAAAACACGACTATCCAAGATAAGCTAGCTCGTTCCTCAGCCCTAACTTCGTCTACATCAGTTGTGTTTTGAGTTGAATCTCCCTTTCCTCCCCACAGCTGGGAATTCGTTAAGATGCTGTTTTTCCACACCTGTCATCAGTCGCTGGGGCCCACGTAAAGGACGCTGTATACCCCGTGACAACGAAGTTGTTTCTTTCTATAGCAATACTAACTTACGCTGCTTATGCGCAGAACTTCATCTACAACACAATCATAGGGATTGCAATTTGCAAGTTTTGCGACATAGATAACCTCCGCGCCAGGGGTGTCAATGGGTACCCGTTTACCCGATAAACCGAACCAAACTATAATCGATTCTCCTAGTTTTAGTTTCACATTTTTAAGAACCAGTAGTAACAAGAATCAGAATCACTAGGAACACAAACCGTTAGTAATATTACAAACAGTTACAGTTCTGGATACTTTGATAACCGAAAAGAACCAGAACCAAACTGATAATAACCAGAGCTAGCTCATTAATATTGGTTTTTTTTTTCCCATTAATTTTCTATAATTTGTAACATTTTCTACATATAAAAATTAAGAATCAAAATACTCGAGAATCGATTATTCTAATTCTAGTTCCACTTATTTGATAACCGACAAAAACTAAAATAATAGGTTCCAATTCCAAGTAGTTCAATAACTGCACCGAAACAGACCCGTTGACACCCTTAGGCCGTGCTAGGACACAGGTTTTGGTCCGGTCGATTCTGGCCAGTTTCTTGAATCTGGTAAGTTGGACCGATGTTGGGCCAAACCAAGCCAAGGCTGTCTCTCGGGTCTGGTAGGGAGGACCTGTATTGGGCTGGTCTCTATAGTAACTAGAATCGTTGTAAAATAGTGACACTCCCGCTCTGGAGCCTTGAACTCTCGCTCAGAACTATGCTCCAACCCTTCCACTCTCGCTCCGCGCTATGGTTACTTTAGGATCTCGTTCTCACTAACAAACAAGAAGAGAAGCTGGGCTCGAGCTTCATCGTCTTCAGACTCAGTTTGGGCAGGGACAGGACCGGTCGGACTTTACAATCCTTGTCCCAAGCCTCCTGTTCAAGTATTCGGGCCAGGCTTGGGCTCATAGGCCAGATTGCCATCGCGAAAAGGCGTCGCAGTGCCGGATCTTACATACCGGAAGTTTTAATAGCGCACATCGAAAGTTCTGGTGGCGGCCACAGAGATTTTGTAGTGTCATGTAAATACTTACATGAACACCATCATTCTATAACTCAAACAAGTGAACGTTTAACAGTAATTTTTTTCATGAAAAAGTTTGCAAAATATAAATGTACAATCTTTTCTGTTGGGATGCAAATTCCTAGCTCTCTTTTAGGCTTCTTCACCAGTGCTGGGTTCTGTTTGGAAAATGCTAATAAAGAAAAAAAACCCTAATAATTACAGAGAGACAATTTCGTCACTGTAATTATCCTCATCCAATGCAAATTACAGGCACAAAAACCTCCTATCCCTCAAACTTTTGAAGGCTCAATTGAATTTTCAAAAACTTCAATTTTTTCGAACGAATTGCATTTAATGAGAATAAGAATCGCAAATTGTGTTATTGATCGCAAGAAGTCTAAAGCTTTACCGGAACACGAAGCCCGTCATAGCTCAGTTGAACATCAAGACCTTCGGTGTTCATCAACGTCGCCAAATATTCATTCACTTTGTCATGATCCATTAGATGCATCATACCTTCAAAAGAAAATTAATATATACACAAATGAAACTTTCAGCTAAAATGTGTTATAATACCAGTAAAAATCTGACTACCCTATAAACTATTGTTATCAGGACAATTTCCATTAGAGCTGAACAGCCTGAACTAGACTACTTTTGGGTAAGGTGAATGAAGTCATGGTAGAAAAAGAATGCTTAAAACATACCAGTGAAAAGTGTTCTTTTTGGTTTAATTTTCCGCACTTCCTCCAAAGCCTGATTACAAGAGTACATATGAACTGGAGTTGAAATCTGACTGATGAAAGGCTAAGGAAGAGCGAACATATAAGGAAGAGTTTTACTTCACCTTTGGTAACCCAAAATGTGTTGAAGAAGATCGATCTGGTCTTAGGGCGTCCTGTAGAAATTATTTAACGAGTAAGCATATATGAAAAACAATAATGAAAGAATCTGACCACTTTGCAGTATAAAAGATGACCAAACACTATTAAAAAGTATGTTCAGAGAAAAATGGGTGATGTAAAGAGGAATAGAAGTGACCATGATTAGCAGTTCGCAGTCCTTCAGGAGCGGGTAAGTTTCTTCAGGTATCTCACTCACATCACTGCAAATATAAAAAAGAAATCATAAAAACTGAAATAAGTCGATCAAATAAGGAGTAATGGAACCTCTGCTAACTAATTAATTTAACTTCCACGAGGATTAGGAGCATTACCTAATGTAACAAACATTACCAAAGCGGAAACCAAGGGAACGATAACCACTCCCATGCCATACAGGTAAAGGAGTAACCTGAATTAGAATAACAAGCAGAAGAGTTCACTCGCATTTTACAGATTGAAGCCTACAGTAAATATTTTCTAGCCTCTCTAAGACTTTATATACCAGAAAAGGCAGGATAGACCCCCGGAACAGACTTCATTGACATGGTTTATTGTACCCATCAAAAACTAAAAACATGAGATTACCTTGATGCTTTCATTTTCTCTAGACAGAAAGATGGTACAGTTGTGATATAGACATAGTTAAAAAAAACAGAAGGCAAGAATCACGGATAAGTCTGAAAGGGCCTTAGAGTTTCAGAACAAAAGGGATCATGACACTCTAAATCTTGAAGTAAGAATTTAAAAAGAAAGCATTAAATAATTGGACCAAGTGGTTTGTGTTACTCGCTGAGAGTGAACTAAAATCAATAAAAAGTAAAGCTCACGAGTGGTATAGCCCTAACCATGGTGATCCAGATCATCTCATAACTCAAGTTGAACTACTAACATCTTTTTCTAAATTTTCTAATTGATGTTAATAAATTGTGTTATTGTTTCAATATTTCTAAACTTTTCTCAGCTGGTACAAAGTTCATTTTTTTCCCTGATATTGCCAATAAAAGGCAGGTGTCAAATTTGCGAACTAGGGAACTTCTTACCTCAAGATCTTGGATGATGAATGGTGCCTCCTGTATGATTTTAAATTGCAATTCGGAGACTGCAGCACCAGGTATGATTACACTTGTATCAACTAAATAATAATGAGTCTTCTTCATGACCTGACATTATTGCAATAACAATAAGATGGAGTAATACTCATGTATATTGAACCAAACATATAAGCTGGGCAAGAATTTTTCAGTTAACAGAGCAAATAAACAGCTTTGTATTTAGGTCAGATAAGTTTCACTCCAGTTGATAACCAACCAGACTACCAGATACAATATAGCACTTGAGATTTTTGTTCCCTGTGCTTATTAAAAAAAAAAAAGTTCCCCGTATCGATCAAAAAAAGAAATAGAAATTTGCGTTCTCTATAAGTACTAAATATGTTACTTTCTAATGACAAACCCTATACTAATTGAGCATTGCATTTTTCTAGAAAATTTATGTGATATATCTTGTTTTAATCCTTCCTAAAACTATTATAGATACACAGCTTGTTCTTTTTTCCTTTTTTTTTTCTGAACACAAAATTTTGGGGAAAGTCTCAGGAGAGGGGTTAGTACATAAATTTTTAAGAACGATACATATTTTAATTCGCCAGATCAAAGATAGCACTAGAAAATTATGCTTCCCTAAGATATGGTTGCTTCCTAATCACAAAACCTGTATAATTTGAACTCATCCCTTCTGTAATAGAATATTTATGCGATGTAACTTGCCTATGTATTTTTGGATTGATTTCAGGGAGGGAACAAAAATAACATGTCAAAGCAAGAGCAGCACTTCAAGGATCAGACAGAAGCTCTGCAAAAGTAGAGTCGCTGCATGGGAAATTTACGTGCAAGTCTTTTGATGCTAAGATGTGAAACATCTGAGGCTTCTAATGCACAAGAATTTGATTGTGTTTTAAAGATAATGAAGCCATACAGATTTTCCCGAAGATCAGTGCAAGATTGGCGAATGGTCATAGACTCCACCAATCTACACTAATGGTGCAAGTGTTGTGATGCTAAGATGTGAAACATCTGAGGCTTCTAATTCATAGGAATTTGATTGGTTTTTAAAGATAATGAATCCATATGGTTTTCGTGAAGATCAGTACAAAATCAGCAAATGGCCATAGACTCTACCATAAAAACTCTGAAAAATAATGTGCCCAATTTCTAAAAGTTTGCAATGTACGTAATGTATAACATTAAAATTGACAACAATACTTATCGATTTAAAAAAAAACAATTGACATAATTTTTTTAGTCTGAACCTCAAAATCGCGATTCGCCACATAAATTGGGATGTGGGGCTGGACATTATTTGTCCAATCACGGAGATCATCAAGACCTGCACAAAAGACATCTATCATGAGAACTGCTAATTTATATATTAGTGGATGCATTTTGATTTCTTCAAGAACAATAGAAAAAGTGAAAGCCAGAGACCTCCAATTGCATCAGCATGAGAATGTGTAATAATAACCGCATCAATTGTTCTTAGCCTGACAGAAATTCAACTAGTTACAACTTACAACAAGAAAAGGAATGGAGGTAGAGATTGATAGTTACACAGGATCTGCATAAAAGCATCACCACTAACAACTTCTAGAGTGGTTCTGTAAGTGATTAAGACGTAGTAGTTGGCTGTCCCTGGCTAAAACCAGGGGTAAATTGTAAAACAAAAGTATAGATTTTATATTTTTTTTAAAAAGTATTTCTCTCTGTCAAATTTCTATTAGCCAGGGGTAAATCATCGACATAAAATTCCTGGTTCCGCCCCTGAGCGCATCACTAAATGAGCTAAGAAAGCTTGATCGCAATAGAAACCTCTATCACTAATTGAAGTCCCCTCTTTGTGGTTTTCCATGAGAAGGATCACGAAGTACTTAAAACTGAGAAAAGGAAGTTTAAGAGGTCTCTGGAGGCATTGAGAACCCAGAAGGAATGCACTTGGAATTGATAAAAAGAAGAAGCCCAATTGCACTGCAGATCTGGATGTTACATTTCATATCTCAACTTATCTTGTTTTTGGTTTTTCTTTGTTTTTGTTTTATTTTCTCAATCGGCATCTCAACTTATCTTGTAATGCAAGTAGAGATGCCATTTACTAGTAATTTACAGGTTTTGGCACAACTACAAAAAAATGTATGTGCATTCCTTTAGGTAGTTCTGTATAAGAGTAATAATGATGTGTACAAAATATTCTAGAGAGAGAAAATAGTTTCTATTTTTAATAATTTCGTATTAGCTTTTAGGTAGGTATTTTAGGAGGTCTTAAATTGCTATTTTTGAGTTATTTTATGTTTAGAAAGTGTCCTTAGGTTAGTAGTTTACTTGGGTTGCAAGTTTTTAGGTTTTTAGTAAGTTTTGGGCTCTTTGGTGAGGAGTTATCTATATAAAGAGCTCCTATTACGAAAATTAATTAAGTTTTATAATGAATATATTTTGATTAGTAGAAATCGTGTTTTTTTTAGAGAGTTGAAACGCTTCCGCAATATTATTTACATCAAATAATCATGGGGCTAGTCAGGTTTCATAAAAATATTACTTTTAAGTTGTCTCAGTTGGTATCAGCGCTATTCATGAATTGTTTGAAACTTTTCTGTCAGATTCTCTCGGTTTTTCTGACAGAAACATTTGGTCGAAACAAGATTTTTAACCATTCATATTCACTACACCTGGGTTGTTTTAGTGTATGCAATTCTATAAAATTTACCTCATAAATTTTGAACTTTTGGGAACACCACAGCCAAATCAATTTCTTATTAGTAGCATCCAGGGAACTCATGTATCAAATATATAATACTAAAAGAATTTTGGTTGTATCAATTTTCAATTAAAGAGGACATTTCTAACAGGAAAGTCCTGTTCTAGAGTCCTAATATCTAAAGTTGTGTAGCCATGATCAGAGGTAAAAGAAAATGATACTTTTGGCTTCAATCTAAAATAGCTTGGACAAGTGAATTAGATGGACACTTACCCAAAAGTAGGAAACCATTTAAGAGCACTATGATAGAAGAACCTGCACCAAACCAATTGAACGCATAAAGTTATTAACAAGAAAGAGCCAGTAGTTAATTGATGGAAAACAGTGAGTGAATGATAGGTCATAAGGAACTAAGACATAAAATAGTATTATCGTCGCATCCTATACTAGTAAGGAATAATCTATAATTCACAAAAACTTCTCCACATTCCACCAATTTAGTAAGGGTCCAGAAAACCACAAGTGGATAAATTGCCCTCATTACAAGTTTTAAAAAGCCCACTCTATCTCCAACAATTAGCTTATGGAAGTTTTCAAGATTTCAACAAATTCCTTCCCAGAAGATAATTCCACGGCTAAAACAAATTTCACTACCTCCCAATGACAATTAAAAGCCTCGTATTTTTTCAATGACCCTTCTCCAAAGATTCCCAGTTTCTTCCTAAAACCACCAAATAGTTAACTAAAACAGATTTATTTACAGCTCTAAGGCGAACATCCGCCTTAGGACTGCAAACTTCGTCAAACAAAAGTAAATAGTACTTCTCTTGCTCTCTTTAGTCTTTACCATGCCAAAGAAAGTCCATTTCAAGTTACTCTAGCTTATTGTATAGGAAGGCGAGAATACTGAACAAATAAAGTACATGAGAACAATAGACATTGTACTCCAAATCAATATAATTACCATTTTATCTGTCAAAAAAATGTAATTTAAAACTTTAAGGCATCCGTACTCTCGAAGTAGGTCCCTTCTATTCTCAGAGCATCCCACAACCAATATTGGAAAGCCAGTGAAATTGTAGAAGAGTAAACAATATCCAGTTGTTATTTATCTTCATTAACATTGATATCTTTTTGCGAAAATACTCCTGTACCATTAGGTCCATTACAGAGTGATATCCTCTGATAGCCAAAAAATCAATTGATAGAGGTAAAGATATATAAAAGAAGAGAAGATGGTCCACTTAAAAAGGACCAAGAAAACAAGTAGTTGTCTATAAAATTATAAAATTTCTCAACCAACCACACTCCTAAGTCTTGATAAGACGCAAAAATAGAAAGGAAAAAAAAACAGAAAGAAAAAGAAAAGGAAGAAGAAGAGAAAAGGTTGTGTCCTTCATAAATGAACAAAAATAGGGGTAATGCATCGTTACATACTTTCCAGCATCTACAAGAATGTTACTTCTTCCAGAAGACTTAGCATAGCGAATAAGAATGCTTGTATTAAGTCTCCTATTCTTATTACCCGGTTCTACTGCTTTCGAGCATACCTGTAAAAACCAATTAGAAGCCATCATTAGAATATGGTAGCAGCAATGAACAACTATGCCCTACTCTAATTGATCGAACTGACAACTAAATTCACTGTCTACCGATCACAAATAGCTGAAGGACCAAAGGTTCCATAATCATACCGAACATTTCTCCAAGGGGTTAGTGAGGCAGCTCACACGTGGGATACCTTCACTAGTTCCCGTGCCCAAAAAAATAATTTCAGACTCCTCCGTGGGTGCTTGTGTCCCATTATCCCCATTGGCAGAGTCTGCAGTTCATTGAAAACTCACTTTATATCCCATCCAAAAACTATAGATAATTGCACGTAACAAAGTAAACATTTTCTTCTTACTGATGAAAACAAACATGGTAACTTTCTTGTTCAGTTAATTAATCAACACTATTACACTGGTTCACCTTTTTTGTTTGGCGCAGACCTGCTGAGTATCTAGTGATTTTGATACAAAATGATTAAAAAAAATGCATAACTTTTTTTTTTGAAACGAGAAAGAATTGTATTAGAAAGAAGAAGGATGTACAAAAAAAATGGATAATTTAAAAGCAAAATCTCAGTGCAGAGGTTCATATCTAGCAGCATATAAAATTTCCGCAGAAGATACAGCTGTAAAATTGGTTGGCGTAACATGCTTATTCAACCATGGTCAAGCAAATAAAAGAACAGAAGAATTTTATTCATGAGAACAAAACTAGGAGAAGGCAACAACATGGATCAGAGAGTAGGTTGCAAGCAGAGATAAATATCATGTACAAGTCACTAACAGAAGATAAACAAACAAATATGCAGCATCACATCCAATGCACAAGGATGAGAACCATGGAAGAATTTCGGCTGGTTACTACTATATTCAGTTTGGGTCTCAAAATTGGATCAGAAATCTTCCAACCATATTTCATAGCACCTCTTACATAATTCATTGAGCAAGAACAAACAAATGGCCTAAAATTCGATAGACAAAATACAACATACATAAAAGACGATAAGTAAAAAAATGTTAAAGAAAATCTGAATTTCGATTTTTCCAATTTTTTCTTTTCTTGGATCAGTAATAAAGACTTCTGTTAACATTAACTAAAGACGGGAGGTAGGATCCAGGCATCAAATTTGATAAACCCTTATTGATTATCAAAAACTAAACAACGACAAAACCCATGAATAGTAAAACCATATACAGCAACGGTCATACTAAAAAAAAAGAAAAATTAGAGAAGCAAGGGGCCATATTAATGACTCAACAATCTCTAAACCCATTCATAGAATCCCTAATACAACCCACTGGCTCAAATACAAATAACCAAATAAATGACTTAAAGACCCAACCACGAAAGAAAATTTGCCAAAATGTTTAATATAAATTTTAGGTCTCACCATAATGCACTGAAATCCTCAAAGCCCATACAATACAATCTCAAAATCTCACATTGGCACAAATAAAACAATCAAAATAACAAACGAAGATGATAAACAAAACCACCCATGGCAGAAATTAATCCAAAGAAGTACTAAGCACAAAAAAAAGAATCTTGAATAGGGAATTACTGTAACCTACTGGAGTGAAGAGAGGCTTGAAAAATCCGTCTGATTGGAGAGAGCCCACTTCTAGGAAAGGCGATTACTGGCGATTTACAGAGTGAACTTCCACGTCTAAAATGGGCAAAAGAGCCTAATGAAACAGGAGCAGAACGAACAGCACCTAGAAGAAAACCCATGACACCCCAGAAAAGTATTTGAAAGAATTGAAGAGAGAGAAAGAACAACAATTGAAGGGAGTCAGAATTCAGTCTTATTGGAATCAAAGCTGAAAAAAACCAAGATGATTTTTTCAAATGATCAGAAGAAGAGTGGATGCAAATCAGACTGTTTGTTTAGGCTCTTTTGCCCAGCTCTAATGACATACATAAACCTTACAGATTTGGATGGGTCGGGTCGGGACATAATATACCCAAAACCGGATTTTAAATGGTACACTAGGGTTCATGAGGAACTGTTCTCCCATCCACTAGATTTGATACACCAGCATATGCTGTTATAGATAAAGGTGGAATGATGTCATTAAAAGAATAAATGACATCATTATTCTCATATCTAACATCTATCATTTAAGGGACTACTGAAGTAAATAACTACCTGATGTATAATATTAGAAGTCAAGTTTACCTGTTACCAAGTCTTGGAATGTTCATCAAGGTAGTTTTTCTTGTCTTTTCGGGTGTTGTAAATGTACATCTCTACCAAAAATTGTTTCTTAGCATTTCTCTTCAAGTTTAGGACTTGGGAAACCCATTTTTTCCTTGCCACTTGCCTTGTTCAGACACAAGTGAGAATTTGCCACTCAACCAAATAAATAGTCATATTGGGTTCTGTTCAGTTCCTCAACAAGTAGCCATGGCCATATCTGTTGTTTGGTTCATTTGTTTCTGTTTTGTTTTGCTAAGTTACAGAGTTGAAGTTGAAGCTTCACACCAACTTTACACCAATCTTCAATCCCTTGACTTTAGTACTTCAACAAAACATCAGCCTTACAAAACTGCTTATCACTTCCAACCTTCCAAAAACTGGATTAATGGTAACATTTTCACAAGCTTCATCTGTTGTTGTTGTTGTTGTTGTTGTTGTTGATGTTGTTGCTCTCTCTAACAACTTCATATTTTTTGTTTTTTGATCCTTTGTTGTCATTGAACATATCACGGATCTTCTACTAATGGAACTGAAAAATGGGTGTTGTTGGACTGACAGATCCTAATGGTCAGTTTCTTTTTATGTTAATTTGAAGTCTACACTTACATTGTATAGCTTTATGTGTATGTTTGTATTTTGTAATTATGGTGTTTTCAATTGTTACTGGTTTCAGCTATAATTAGTAGTTTTCATGTAAATTCAGTCTAGGAGAAAGACAAACATGATTCAAACAAAAAACCCCAAGTTCTAATAGTAGAGTTTTTGTGTTTCATCACATTGCAGGACCAATGATTTATAAGGGAATTTACCATTTGTTCTACCAGTACAACCCATTTGGAGCTGTTTGGGGTAATATTGTGTGGGCTCATGCTACATCGGTCGATCTCGTAAATTGGGTTCACCATGATCACGCGATATACCCGTCCAAACCATTCGATATTAACGGCTGCTGGTCTGGTTCTACTACCATTCTTCCTGGGGAGAAACCTGTTATTCTTTACACTGGAGTAGACCGAGAAAAACGTCAAGTTCAGAATTTAGCAGTACCCAAGAACCTCTCAGATATTTTCCTAAGAGAATGGATCAAAAAACCTCAAAATCCTCTCATGGCTCCAACAGCAATTAATGGAATCAATGCAAGTTCATTCAGGGATCCTACAACTGCTTGGAAAGGACCTGATGGGAGATGGAGAGTACTTGTTGGTAGCAAAAGAAGAAGCCGAGGATTAGCAATTCTCTATAGAAGCAAAGATTTTGTTCATTGGATCAAATCTAAGCACCCGATCCATTCAGCGAGAAAAACTGGAATGTGGGAGTGCCCGGATTTCTTCCCCGTCTCTCTTAACAGCAAAAATGGCGTCAACACTTCTGTGATTAGTTCAAGAGTTAAATATGTACTTAAACTGAGCTTAGATGATACAAAACACGACTATTACACGGTCGGAAAATATTTTCCTGACAAGGATAAGTACATTCCAGATATGGGATCTGTGGATAATGATTCAGGACTTAGATATGATTATGGAAAATTTTATGCTTCGAAAACATTTTTCGACAGTGTAAAGAACAGGAGGACCTTGTGGGGTTGGATTAATGAATCTGACAGTGTTATAGATGATATTAAGAAAGGATGGGCTGGGATTCAGGTAAAACAATGTTTAACAATATTAAGTCATGAACAAACTCCATCTCTTTTATTTGTGAGGAATACTCTAAGAAGCTATACATGATGTAAATTTTTCTTTTTCATTTTCAATCTTATTTCATGTTCAGGCAGTTCCTCGGAGTCTTTGGCTCGACAAAAATAGAAAGCAACTGGTACAATGGCCAATTATGGAAATCGAAAAGCTGCGTAAAAACCAAGTAAATTTCCCTAGTACAGAGCTTAAATTGGGATCAGTAGTTGAAGTTTCAGGTGTAACAGCCTCTCAAGTAAGTTCCTTATCTATCTATCCTTTTGTGTAGAAACCTTCAAACTGGAAATTTTGCTATCTTCGGAAAGTTTGGTTTTAGTAAACTCAAGTGATACAAATCAGGATCAGTTACTGTTGTTTCTGCATTGATATGCGTCTTTAGAATTTTCTCTTTTTTTTTTTAATAGAGAGTTCTTTATTACTATTCAAAGTGAATTCCAGTTCGCTTCCGACTTTGGTCTTGAACCTTTTATTTTTATGCTTCACACTATGTCAAGACCCCTATCGACAAAGCCTACCTAAGATTATTTTTCTTCCTGTTAAAGGCAGATGTAGAGGTATCATTTGAACTGAAAAAGTTGGAGAAAGCTGAGATCATGGACCCAAGTTGGGTTAATCCACAACTGCTTTGTAGTAAAAAAGGAGCATCGGTAAAAGGCAGTTTTGGACCATTTGGTCTGTTAGTTTTGGCATCAAAGAACTTGGAAGAACAAACAGCTATCTTCTTTAGAGTATTCAAAGCTCATAACAGATATGTGGTGCTCATGTGCAGTGATCAGAGCAGGTCAGATTTCTTCTTTCTTTTTTTTGGGTTTAGTTTCATCAATCATACTTTTTAACACCAAATATGTCATAGTTTTAACTAAACAAGCACCACCACAGGTCTTCTTTGAGCCAAGGACTTGATAAAACCACTTATGGAGCTTTTGTTGATGTGGATCCTCTCCATGAGAAGCTGTCATTAAGGACCTTGGTATGTTGATTCATTTTTGGCTCCTTTTATTTGTGTAACAGTTAAAATCTTCTGTTATAACGATGTAACGGTGGTCTGGTATTGCCGCCATGACCATTTTTCACCGTGAGACCAACAAATTTTCTGTTAACAACCACTTGCTCTAAAAGATCGAACTGTTAGAGGCACCATAATGTATATCATGTCACATTATTATACGGGTCTAACGGGGGTTGATCATATTCATCTCACAAGTTCATGTTACACTATTCTGACCACAGGCTTATGTAGTCTAATTTGAGGAAAAACTGCTTATTTAGACTGAATTTATGCTTTTTCTGTTTTGGTGCTGCCTTCACGATCACTTTTTACTGTGAGACTTACACTACTCTGACCACAGGCTTATTATGGAGTCTAGTTTGAGCAAAAACTACTTATGTAGACTGGATTTATCCTATAATATGTTTTGATACAGTTTGAGAAATAAAAACTTACTTATTTAGATAGAATTTATGCTTTTTATCTTTTGAAGTAGTTTGAGGAAAAACTACTTATTTAGACTGAGATTATGCTTTTTTGCTATGATGTAGTTTAGAGGAAGAAAAAAACAACTTTTAGACAGAATTTATGCTTTTTCTGTTTTGATTTACTTTGGGTTATAGTGATCAACAGAAGGAATGTCTTGTGGTAGTGCAGATAGATCACTCTGTTGTGGAGAGTTTTGGTGGGGAAGGAAAAGCTTGCATGAGTGCTAGAGTTTATCCCAAGTTGGCTGTTGATAATGAAGCTCATCTTTATGTATTCAATAATGGAACTGAAAGCACAAGAATCTCAAAATTCCATGCTTGGACAATGAAGAAAGCTGAAATCAATTGAAGGAAAAGAGTTGAAACTTGAAAAAAGTGAGGATTACAAAAAAAAAAGGCAAAAGTTGGTAGTTGAAATGTGGGGATAAAATAAAAGCCAAATATGATGAACACCATATCTATGGATTTATCCTTATAAAAGCATGTTCCATTTTCTCATTTTTTGCCTTTTAGTTGTTTTGTTAGTCTCTTTGTATGTTTAAGGGTTCAATAATTTGAAGCAACATGGTTGATATGAAGGGTTAGGAATAAGTCCATTTTTCTTTTCATAAGGTATATCTAATTAACCATTGATTATGACTTCACTGGCTTAAAATCAACCGTAGTATAACGCAGCATGAAACAACGAAAAAGTTTAAGACCAAAGCGCGTCTAAATCGAACTAGAATTCTCCAAATAACTCTGTAAAGAGAAAATTTGAGTATTAGTAAATGAGAAGCGAATATTATCGTCCCCCCTTCAATCCATTATAAAGTAATTGACATCTAATCCTATACTAGGTTTCATCTAGGACGACTTCCGATCCTACTAGGACATGAATTACAACAAATAACCAAAAAAATAGAAAAATCGACGCGACTAATTCTGACTTATATAACTTGAGTTATGAGTTATTACGAAACGAAAATTTGCTAAACTCGCAAAATTGCCTGTTTGAAGGCCTAAAACTGATGAATTTGGCCTTAAAAATTAAAATGAAATGAACAGTTCATGAAGTAGCAATGATTCTGAAAGATCTTGTTGATAAAAACACCTCTTGGTTATCTACTAATATGTTTCAAGCTAGCTTTCTTTCTATTAGACTTGTGATGATCTGATACCACCATGTAAGTCTTCAGCAACTTGTTCGACATCGTAGCGATCAATACTGAACATACGGCGAGCAACCCATTGATCTGGATACTTTTTTTTTTTTTGATAGTTTTTAAACCATTACATGAGCTGCCCCAAGGGCTCGAACTCAAGACCTCCCCCATAGGAGAGGGGATGCCTAACCATCCGGGCAAACCCGGATTGGCATTGATCTGGATACTTAACCAGTATACAATTAGCCTATTATCGATACTGCATTACTCAGACATAATAATGACTATAGGTGAACTGAAGTAGTTAAAGCTCAGTATTCATTCCATAAGGGCTTTTTTTTTTTTTTTTTTTCCATAAGGGCTTATTGGACCCAATTGTATACGTACCATATACATCATGCCACCTACCCCCATGTCATCACGACGAACCTTTTTTTATTTTTTTTGGAAAAACCTTCACTGAGCGACGGGAATTTTATTAATAAAAGAAAAAAAATTCTTCATTGCTAGTAGAAAAACAATTCAGTTTAGAATGGAAATACAATAAACTCTGACTTCCTTACAAATAAAATATATTACAACCGCTTGCCCGTTAGTTTGCATCCCTCCCATAACTTGAGAGGTCTTGGGTTCAAGACTTATTAGCTGAGGAATTACCATTAAGTTTGACCCATGCTCCCATTGTTGGCGGTAGTCTTTCTTGCACCCGTTAGTGGTGACCTTCTCTGCGCCCGTGGTGGCGGTAGCCTTTCTTGCACCCGTTGGTGGTAGCTTTCTCTGCGATCGTCTTGGTAACGATGTTGATGGCAGTTTCACACGCTGATTACAGTGTATCTATGCCATGTTGTAACTTGGGCATAGTCCCCTTTTACCAAAAAAAATAAAAAAACAAGAACCACATGAATCGTGCACATTTACTTGTTTAGACTTTTTTTTTTTAATTTGAAGAATTTGTATAGTAGGCCACATCAACTGAGTACCCTCTCAACCAAAATTTATGACTTGCAACTGGTGGTCGACCCTAGGCGGGTTGGCAGGTCACGATTATCAAACTCTAACTAATTTATGAAATTAGTCATTTTTTAAACCCTAATCCTAACTAGTTTGATATTTTTTATATTAAATAATGAAATGAGTCAGAGTCAACCCTAATCCTAACAGGTTTGAAGGGGTAACATGTCAAAAATGTTCAACTCTAACCTAAATTGTTTAGCTAATGGATCATGTTAGGGTAGGATTTGACGGATCGAATTAGGATATGATCGGCGGATTAGGTCATGCTTTGCCACCTCTACGTGCAATGGAGGTCGTATGGAAGTGCCCATCACACCTCTACACATTGACCCGCCCGACCCAAGAGCAGATTAAGCTTTTCCGGCTTGGGGGTTGAATCTGCCATGTGCCCACAGGTGCTTACCCTAAATTGACTTTTCAAGTTCAAGTTTCACATATTTCAGAAGGTCATAGATATTTCAGCCTAACTTTTTTCTAAATCAGCACAATTATTGGTTGGTTATGTGAAAAAAAGATGTGTCTGAAATATCAATACCATCTAACTAAATGCATTAAGGAATGAATTATTAAAAGATGAATAAGAATTGAAAATAGGGAAACAAAAATTGATGGGACAAAAGAAACCCTAATTTGCCTTGTTTGGATGAATAAAACGTCTCCCAACAAACAAATATACGTACCAGAAACAACAACAAAACAAAAGTACATGTCCACTGTACTTTTGGGTTATGAAGTGTTTGAACTTTGAAGCAAAACCCCCCCCCACAATCTTGGGCTCCACTGTACTTTTGGATTATTCAAAATTTGAATTTCATCCCTTATCACCCCCAACAAAAGATGTGCTCTTAACAACTACTTCTTCTAAGATCTAACAACTCCAACTTGTTAGATAGAGGCACTATAAATTATATCATATAATCATACGAGTCTAATAGGGGTTAGCTACATTCATCTTACACTCCCCTTTAACATTAGAGGGTAGGAATTATATATCCCAGCAATAAATTTCTTCATCTAGTGCTAGGGTTGGGCTTGAACCCATGACCTTTTTGGATCTCCTACTCTTATACTATGTTAGCAACTACTTGTACTAACAACTCCGACCTTATTAAAAAAGGGGGGCCAAAACATATATCATCATATAATTATGCAGGTCTGATTGGTGTGGATCACATTCATCCAACATTACTACGTATTGACCGACTCGCACTACCATTGTCGTTGTTCACATTACTAGGGTAGACGAAGCTACATGGTGCCCCTGATCTGTCACCTAACTTGATATGCATATATAAAATGAGGGCGTACAACGTGGTTTCTTCAATCCTTAATTTGTTTACAAAATTTGTTGAAATAGAATTGAGTCAGAAATTTAAAAACAAAAAAACAACCAATCTGAAATCTGACTCAACCAATTCAGAGATGTCGAGTCAGATTCAGGTGTCGAGTGAGCTAAAAAACAAACACGCCCTTACTCTTTTGTTTTAGGGAAAAAAAAGTAACGTAACATAGCTAAAGAAACCTAAGAAGCCACCAGTCAGAAATGTAAGGAATGTGGTTCTGACTTCTGAGACCACCAGTCAGAAATGCAACATCTTAACTGGAGAAAAGTCAAATATTAGGTCAAAGTCAATGATTGGATTTTTGGTCAAGGAAACTCAGATAGGGGTATACTACTAATTACTTTGTAAATTAAGGAGGGATTTGCAAAACCACCCTAACTATAAATACCATCTTCGGAAAAATTGCAGAGAAGATCAAAAGAGAGAGCTTTTGATGATCAAACTTCTTTTATCAGCCCGCGAAGCCTGAAAATTCCGTTATATCAGGTAGAGAGAGAAAGAGAAAATTCTAGAGAGAGAAAGAGAAAACAGAGCCCTAAAAATCGAAAATTCGATCTTCTTTGTTGACTGATTTCTTTCCATATAATCATCGTCATCACCATTATCAAGAAGTAGAAAGAAAGAAAACAGAAAGACCAGAGAGTGCCCACTGCGTACCACCCAAGGAATGAGGGAAGAAGAAGAAGATGATGATAAAGTGACAAAAACAAGATCAAGATCATTAAAATGGTTGGGAAATTTCCAGAAAGATTTGATAGCAGGAGCTGTAATGGGAGGAATGGTTCATACAATTGTAGCCCCAATAGAAAGGGCGAAATTATTATTACAGACCCAAGAGAGTAATTTGGCGATTGTTAATGGAAGGAACAAGAGATTTAAAGGGATGTTTGACTGTATTGTACGGACGATTAAGGAAGAAGGTGTTATTTCTCTTTGGAGAGGAAATGGAAGTAGTGTTATTAGGTATTATCCTTCCGTCGCCCTCAACTTCTCTCTCAAGGTACATATTATTAAACATTACAGTTCTTGATTCTCTCATTTATTTTTTCTTCCGGTAGTGTGGATTTCTACCTTATCCACAGAATTAGTCAGGTATTGAAAGAGGCCTGGGCATCCCGGACATAACAAAATAAAACTTGTACGACAGTAGTAGGCTTTAGTAGGAAAAAAAATGCATCCCAGATTCCTAATACAACTTATATCTAGCAGGTACCTGATAACTCAATTGGTTCTGCTTATTGGGTATGTTTCATTTTGGGTTGTGCTTGAATTTAATGGAAACTTGGTTAGATTTTTTTTTTAAACATTGAACCCTAGAAAATTTGTTTAGAATGAATTGGGGTTTGCTAGAATGTGCTTTGTGTTAGATACCCATTTTGGGAAAAAGTTGTTATAATCTTTTGTTTCAGAAGTGCAAATTAAATAATCTGTACTGAACCCACAGTCCAGTTCTTAATTTTTATTCTCTTTATCAAGATTTGGTTCTTCATATTGGGTATGTTTCATTTTTTCCTTTTCTTGAATTGTTTGGTACCTTGGTAAGATGTTGTTGAAAAGATTGGATCCTTAAAAAATCTGTTTGGGAGGAAGAGTTTGAGATATTATAGGTGCTAAAATATGATTTACTTTCTTTTCAAAATACCCATTTGGGTAAAATTAGTGCAATGCACGTTGTTTCACAAAGGCATACTAATTACTCTGATGATTTTGATACAAAAACCTAGAGCCAAAAATGTTGAACCCAGTGTCCACTTCGTTTAAAATAAAAAAATATCCTAGGATGTTGTACTTTTTAATCATAGAAAAGCCAAAAAGGAATGCGTAGACCGGTTTCGGGTTAGGTGTTTTTGTGTATGGATGTTTAGCTTCTTAAGCTTGTTAGATTGGGATTTATCTTCTTGAATGTCTTGTAATTCAGTTTCTGGTTGATAATAGACTGATCTTTTTTGAAGTTCTTATGTGAGAAGATTCAAGAAATGAGAACATAGTGAAAAAATATTCACACTTGCACTAGTTTGGACCTTTGAAAGGTTGGTATATGGCATATGCCGCATATCATGATAGATGTGGTGAGATGGAGCCTTGCTTCCATTGAGTTTCTACACCTTCACACTGTACAATAAGTTATCTCTTAGAGGAGGATAGTATATTAGTGTCAAAGACCACTATCTGAGTATCAGTTCATGCTATTAAGAAATAGACAGATTATGCCTGAAACTCAAAAGAATCACACTTCTTCTAAATTTTTCCTAGTTTTACTATAAGTTCATATAGCACATCTAATGTCGATTACTATTTTTTCTTTTGCTGTTAAATTTCCTTATTTGCCAAATTACCAATGCACATTCTCCTTATCATGTACTGCTTGTTAGCAAATGTCATTTCAGGTTTTACTTCATATAATGTTACCTTTAATGACTATGTATTGGTCCATTCTTATCAGCATCATGCAAATTGATCCCCTTTTTATATTATACATCCATGAGTGATCCATCAGCCTACATAAAAACAGTTAAGAATGTCGGATGTTATTATGTTTTATATGCAATTGACATGTAAACTATTCTACACCAAACTAAATTTAGTGAAGGAAATTACATATTTGTCGTCAGAATGATGTTCACCGAACAGCCGGCATTGTGTGAGGATTCAAGTACAATTCGTTAGTTCATTTTCAACAATTGCAATCTAATTTAGGGCAAAGAGTATGTACTATGTAGGTACCAGACACTGTTACATTAATTTTATTAAACTTGATATGTAGGTGCAGACACTATTGCACTATAATTATCTGTCAAAAATAGTGATCCAAATAAACTTGGTATGCTGACCAGTCCATGCGATTTATTTCATGTGTATAGAAATGGTAATGGAAGTACGTCAATTCAAGTTAAGCATACAGCATAGTAGGATTTTTTATTTTTATTTTTTCAATAAATTTTATATAAATTAAAATCAAATTAACATTGCATAAATACTTTCTGCGGGCAAAATACCTGAATACATAAGATGGAAAAAGGCGTGTCAGCAGGTCTGCAAATTTTTAATTTGTTAAATCATATGGATGTAATCCTTTTCTGGTGTTGAGTATTGATTCAGTTGACATATCTATGGTCTTGTTTGCTTCTGGATTTACTCCCCTTTGAATACTGAGCAGTTAATATGCATATCTACATAGTTGGAGCATTTGCAAATTCATGAAGTGAAAATGACTGATGGTGATTGTGAAAAGTATCTGAATCTATGACTCATGAATCTGTTGATATTTAGATATAACTCTGTTTCCGTTTTCTTAAAATATTGACTGGTGATACCCTCAGCAATACTAATTGGTAACTATGCTGATGAAGAAGTTATGGTGAATTGATTCAGAAGCATGAATCTTTTGAGGCAATCAACCAGCACTATCACCTGGTGATTAGATACTTCAATTAGGAATTGGGAAAAGCTCTTCATGGATGAAATGCATTCTAAGTGTTGAGACTAAGAACAGGATAAGGGTAAAAACTGGAGTGGGATAAGTGTAGAAGTGCTAGAAGTTTGGACCACTTCTTTAGTAGGTAGCTAGTGGATGTTCTTTACAGGAATCTAGAAAAGGATCTTTCCTATCTTCTCATGTACTCCTTTCTTTTTTTTGATGAAAGCAAAATTATGTTCTCTTCTTTCCTATCTTCTCATGTACTCTTTTTTTTTTTTTTGACGAAAGCAAAATTATGTTCTCTTCTTCATTTATCCTTTATCGCTGTGATATCAAATCTTTCGTTAGATGGTCAACGGACCTTGTAGGAGTGGGGGCTTTACTTTCCTGGCAAGTTTTAATTTTCCTTAAGCTTGCCCAACCTCATGAAAATGGTTAAGATCATTTCTCTAGGAACGTAGTTCAGCTCAGATCTTCCTCATTGACTTGTCTAAATGCTCCTTAACCAGAGGAAACATGATTTAATGCTGAATCGTGGGAGACTCAATACCAGTCTTTGTGGAAAGTGATTTCTAAATTAAAAGGAGACTAAAACAAATTATCTACTCCTAATTTTTAGCCTTTTTCCTAGTTTTTTATTTTCTCTTCCACTTCTCAAGTTGAAATCTGAAGTAGACTATTTTTACTAATAAAGCCAAGTAAGCAAATTTCTTCATGTGTCACTAGTGCTTTGGCTTATATTTGATATTTTTATTAGTAAAGAAGAAATTGGAAGTTAATAGGCAACTGAGTCACGGATTATGGTTTTGCATGAATTGCCAGGTCTAAATTTTCTTCGTAAACAAAGCATGGAAGAAGTTTGTTATTAGGGCTTAACTCTTGTAAGCAACTGTTTCTCTTTACAGGATCTCTACAAAAACATTTTAAGGAGTGAAGGTTCTCATGGTCATCAGTTCATGTCTGGTGCTCCTGCCAACTTTGTTGCTGGAGCCGCAGCTGGTTGTACAACGCTGATTATCATCTACCCACTCGACATTGCTCACACGCGCCTTGCAGCAGACATTGGAAAGACTGATGCTCGCCAATTCAGGGGCATCTGCCACTTCCTGACCTCAATCCGCAAAAAGGATGGAATCAAAGGGATCTATAGAGGCCTCCCTGCCTCTCTACATGGGATGATTGTCCATCGCGGTTTATACTTTGGGGGCTTTGATACAGTGAAAGAGATGATGTCAGAAGAATCTAAACCCGAGTTGAAATTGTGGAAGCGTTGGGTGGTGGCACAAGCAGTTACAACCTCAGCAGGTCTGTTATCTTACCCTTTGGATACTGTTCGGAGGCGGATGATGATGCAGTCTGGTTTGGATCAGCCAATGTACCATAGTACCTTAGATTGTTGGAGAAAGATTTATAGGACTGAAGGGATGGGTTCATTTTACCGTGGTGCAGTTTCAAACATGTTTAGGAGTACTGGTGCTGCTGCGATTCTGGTTCTATATGACGAGGTTAAGAAGTTCATGAATTGGGGTCGGTTGTAGCAGAAAGAAATTTCTTTTCAACTCTTGATTGGTTTTTTTTGTCCCAGCAGAATCCGAAAATCATGATAAAGAAATCCTGTCAGAAAGTGTTAATGGCAATGGGGTTTTATAGCAGATTGTTGTGGAATATGTACAATATGAGATTTAGTAGCCATGATATTCTTTTTGAGGTTCTATGAGGGGTTTCCACGTCCATCAGCGAAAAACGGAGCAGCATTTTTGTTGGGGGAGTTGTTTCATGCGAAATTTAACTTCTCTTGATCATTTTGTTCTTTACATTCTTGCTAATTTTTTACAGAACTCAAAACAGACACAGAAACAATGCAAAGCAGGTAAAAACAAGTCATAGAGATAGTAGATGTCAGATAGATGATCTATATGTTTTGTTGTTCATCATTCTGAGGATTTTCCCTTCTTTTGGGTACAGAACTCATTCAATAGAGATTTCATTCTCTGTTTCTTTTTCTCTCTTGCATAATATGATTGCTTCAAAGTATCACAGTGACAAAACACACCTTGGCCAGCCTTACAGTTCTTAAATACCTGATTTATCTTTGGCCGTATTGTTCGTTGGTTTCTTTGAAACGATTGTACATTTAAAATGTTATGTTGGTTGTATACACTTTGTAATCGTGTTGTCGGTTCTACACAACCGACAAATCATTTTGTATTGCCCACTGTTGTGCGGATATAGTATAAATGTGTGGAAATATCTGCAGACTTTATCTTATGAAGGAAATCAGTTTGGGGACACATATATATACACCCAACTGTTTAATTGTTACGGCTCTCACCCAAGGCTGATCTTTGCAGCGGTGGTCTCTTTGTCATGTAGATCACTTACACAAAACATCAAATAGTTCTAAACTCTAACCCCCACCAAAGATTATTGGAATTTAAAGCTTTCTAAAGTATCTATTTTGAAATTGCTTTTCAACCGACTCTGATGTGATTTCCTACATTGTGAAGAGATCATCCCACAAAAAATCATCCCTTAGATTATCTCCATGACAGCCAACAGGGGAAGATGTAAGTATAGTGTAAAAATAAGCTGGGTATGACAAATAAACAATCGGGTGTAACTATCCGGGCAGAAGTGCAATAACAAGTTGTGATGCTTCATTTAATCATTCCTAGGGCAACCCATCAATTTTAGAGGATCTCCGGTAATAAGAGAAGTTTTATCTCTTAGGCCTGGTGTAGTTAATCGAGGGAAAGTTTCCTACGAGAGAACAAAATTAGAATTAGAATTATGCTCTTAGTGATCAAAATCGTGTAAAGTAGTGATACTCCTACTCCAGAACTTCACCCTTCCAGTTATGTTTTGACGTTCTTGCTTTAAAGGCATTTTTCAATTTCGAACAATTTTTAATTAACGGCTATGCTCTGGCACTCCCATTACCGCTCCACGCTCTAATTACTTATACTCAACATTGTACTAGATCTGCCCAATTAAAAAATGTTCCTAATTCTAAATGCCCTCCTTTACCATTGGTTCTCTGTAGATTGGTTCCACATTATTCATTGCACATTCTATGTAGATTTTATTGGTTCTCTCTATCTAAATTCCACATTAAGTTTAGTGGTGAGAATCACAGGTGAGTCTAGATTCTATAATTTTCCTTGCAAAGAAATAGTTTGCTGATTTGTATTTGGCAATTTTGCTTCCCAAAGGTGGGGGAAAAAAAATAGATTTCTTTCGAAGCCAATGTCAAGAAATAAGATGATAAATAACTCAGGAAGAGCAGCACGTGTTCAAAGGCTTCAAGCATATCACATCAAGCAAAGAACATCAGAATATAATTACTATTAAAAATAGTACCAAGGGAAAGTTCACAACGTTGGATAACCCACAGCCCACACAAAACCCAAAAGGCATCAACAAATCAGAATTCACCTCCATTTACCCTCTCAACCACATCCCCAACAAAACCCTCAAAAAAATATTGTTTAAAATAACAATGATAATAAGGATAAATCAAAACTGCTACCCTTCTTTTCCCTCTCTCTCTCTCTCTCTCTCTCTCTCTCTCTCTCTCCAGAACTCAAGCCACTCTCTCCACACTACATTCAACCAGTTTACACACCACTGCTACTTGCTCCAACCCTACTGCTGCTTGCACTCCGGAGGTCGTTCACCCTGCTGACCTTCCCCGACTTGGACTCTTCCGCTTTTCTGCAGTTCAAGTAGATAAATGCGGATGCAATGATTAACAACATACTGCTAAAGATATAGAAAACCCAATAACAATTTTGGTAGCTCTGCGTGCGTTTAAATAATAGATGACAAATGAATAATATGCGTTGAGACAAAGTTTCTTACCTTTGGTCCAGCTGATGGCTGTTGGAACATGTCAAGCAAGAAAACGTAGAGAAGATATTAGCATCAGAATATATGAAATAAAAAACGAAAAACAGAAAAGGAATTAGATCAGAGTTGGATAAATTTACCTTCTTTCTGCTCTTGCCTTCAACTTCATCATCATCCTCATCATCATCCTCATCTCCCTCTTCATCCTCATCTTCCTCTTCATCTTCATCATCTTCCTCACCATCCTCATCATCCTCTACATCAATGTCATCAAAGTCTTCACCCTGAACAGCTTCTCCAGTGAACCATGACACAGCATGTGGGATAATTTTGTCACGAATGGTTGACCTTCATAAAGTACCACAAAAGTTCAATTATTCAAGAAACTCAACCATCGCAAAGATTTAAAGAAACATGTCATCAATCACTGAACCCACTGAACCCACTGAGATATGCTAACTCACAATAGATGTCAACAGCCACTTTGGCATCTTAATGAAATGAGAAAAATGAACTTACCCAATGTCATAATCTTGTTCCATTTGATTCTGAAGTTCTTCAGCCTGTTAACAGAACCAAAGGGAAAAAAACGAAATTCAGTTGAGTGTCAGCTACAGATTTCATTGTTTTTTGGTGTGGAGTGGGCATAGAACTTACAGTGTCTTCGTCAATATCGTCATCATCCTCTGGGACTTGTGGAGGATTAAAGAAATTGAAGAAACTCTCACAATTTTCAGTTTTAGTGATGGGCTTCAAATTCTTCGATCCCTTTTTAGGCTTCTTTTTCAACACTTTCTGTGTCAAACTTTTCCCTGGATACCATTCAATCTCCGTCCTACATGGTCCCAACATCAAGTGAGTTTTCATGAGGAAAAGGAACCCCATGTGTAACAGTTATGAAGGCAGTGATGTAGAAAACTTACCCTATTGCTTTTTCTAGAATAGGTTCATCGTCATCGATCATGTGATAAGTTTTTGTCAGAACAGAATTCTTGAAATATGGATTGGTATCAAAAAAGAATTCAAGCTTGAAACCCTTAGGATCTTCAACCCTGCACCACTTGATATCTTTGAGATACTTCAGAGCCCCTTCATCACGCTCTGAAATCTGAAACCCAGAAAATAACAAAATGATTCAACATAAAGCAAACCAACATGGCCAAATACTTAATCCAACTAGATAGAAATAGTAGATCAGGTCCCCTACCTCCTCTGCTAATACTTCATTTGTCTTCATTGCATTGAGCCAAAAATCAGGAACTCCTTTCTCTGTAAAGAAGAAAATAGGATACAAAATCAAGAAATATTCTAATAATTATGGCATTCAGATTTTAATGACTGTTGGGCACCTTCTGCAGCTTTATCACCTTCTTCTTGGTCCACATCAACTTCCTTTGTAACTCCATCAACTTCGACTATACCATTCACAATATCGAATCGCTGTCATAAAAACCATGAAAAACACTAAGCAAAACATAAACATCCATACAAACTGAACAATACTGAATGAAGTAACTGTTCATTTTTAGAAAATCTACAAATTGAAATACAATATAAAGGCAAACTCCAATAAGTATCCAGCTAAAATGCTATAACTGGAAACAGCTTTAAAAAAGTTGTTTTTAAGGTTAAAGTATTAATGAGAAAAGATGTACCTGACCGTAAAGTGGTTCATACAACTTCTGGTACTTAGCTTCAAGTGCCGCTCTCTCCTCGAAAAACTTGGCTTCCAGTTCATCATGTTTACTCTGCAAATTGAAAAAAAAAATGTCAAAATCTCCCCTTACTGCAGTAAAGCTCCAATACAACCGACAAACTTTTAAAATGCATAGACTATGTAAAAACAGTTTTTATTTTCTTTGAGCAGGACACACTGAAGCAAAACTGCATAAGTATTTTCCACTGGAGTGTCTTGAACTAACATTATATAAATTGAGGTAATTTCATACTGGTAAAAGCAGTATAACTAAATTTCACTATTTTAAGCATCCTTCAGGGTAAATTAAGAGAGGTAGAAGAAAGCGAGATTGCAAGAGAGAGAACATAGTTAAATGTTCAAGAAACATCTTTGTTCCCTAATAGTAGAAAGGAGAGAAAATGATCAAGAATTCCAAAGCTTCCAGGGTTGGAATGTAGGACGTGAATTTGGGGAGATCAAATTACATAGAAAACCTTTAATTTTTTATATTTTGCTAATTGTTTATATATAATTAAGTAGTGTAGACTGACAAAGCATAATCAAATTAGATAAGCATTACACAAAGATCCTACTTCTGCCTATCGATAGAGTATTCCACCATTATTACTAAGAAATCGACCTAGCAGAGTTAGTTATTAAGAAAGTCGTAACAATATAACATACTCATCTGTATAGTACCAACTATCATTAACCTACTTAAATTCTAAATTTTTTGATATTTTACAATCTAGTAATGATCTATTTACATGTTTAGATGCTCAAGTTATAATCTGGATTTATAAGTCAAGAACGCGCAAATAAATTCGTAGCTAGTAATGATTAGCACTTCCTCTCAAGAAGTCAATAAATAGCTTTCAAGATACATATATTTCAAAGAAACACATGACAGACAGTTTTCATGCTACATTAATCCCAATTAAATGCTCCTCCAGACAATCAGAAACGCATAATATACAAAGGAAATTTGTAAATTATTTCATGTTACAGTTTTAGAAAGCAAATAACAATAAAGAATATTACCCAGAGGGGCATAGAAAATCAGATTTAGCATGTGTTAATCATAAACATAGTGTCACTGATAGGGGGTATAATTTTTTGCATTAATTCTACCAAACCAATAACTCTTAAAGAACATAGCTACTACTGAGATTCAACCAGTAACCACCATTCTGATTAAAGTTCAGGTTACTACTAACAAATAGTCTGAACTAGAATAAAACAATCAGTAGACCCTAGTAATAAAAACAATCATAAACCCTAGAATCAATAGCACTGAAACCCTAAAACTGAACGATTTGCAAAAGAACAACAAACCTGAATCTCTCTCAGAGCCTCAACACGCTTCTTGACATTCGGAGAGAGAGACTCAAGTACATCAGAATGCTGTCCCGCCAAAGTCTGAAGCTTATTCTGCAAAAACCAATAAACCCTACCAAAATCAGCCAAAAATCAAACAGATACTTTGGGACTTAAAAACTAAGTAACCAAAGTAACTAAAAAAGAACCAAGTTGAAAACCTTTAAAGCATTAACTAGCCCAGCGCGATCTTCGGCACTAAGAGCTACATATCAAAAGAAGAAAGGGTTAAGTTTCAAAACCAGTTTAAAGGACAGAATCAAATATTTGAAGAAAGATTTTAGGTTTTTATGTTGATTTTACCAGCAGCGGCACCTGGTAGAGCAGCACCAAGATCGGCCATGTTGAACTGATCCTTATTGTTAGTCATGGAGAGATAGATAGAGAAAAACAGTTAAAAGCAGCAAAACCCAAACCCTAGATACCAAAACCCTAAAAAGGGAAGAATCGGAGGGGAAAAGGAGAGAGAAGAGTAGACGTGTTTGAGGAAAAAAAAAAAAGACGGGAAGGCAAAGAGATTTGGAGAGGTGGGCTTTTGTGTGTTGTCGTCAGACTTTTAAGACTCTTCTCCCCCTCTTTATCTTACTCTCTATATTCCAACCAAAACCTAATGACACAAGCCCTACAAATAAATACCGGTAAGCAAAAAAAAAAATTTAAATTAATTTACTTGTTATGAGGCATCAGGTTAGGTGGCTATCCCACCACCCTTATACCATGCATATAGATACGTATTTATACGTGTATCTTGAGGGTGCATCCCTCACATGCACCCTCCCTTATATATATACATTGTTACCCCCTTTTGTTATTTACAGAGTGAAGTTAAGTTGAGAAATAAGTTTATATGTTGAGTTTACAGAGAGACTTTCAGCTTGTACATTTCGTATATGGTTGTGTTGAGAGAAATGAGATGTTGTATGTAGCTATGTAAAGAGAGTTAAGATATAAGAAATATCCTCTTCCCACTTCTCTCGATATATATATTTTGTGTCTTAGAAATCATAACATTTTATCAGCACGAGTCTCTACCACTCTCCAGATTGAGACCTCGACATTTTGTGATCAACCCGAAGCTTCTGGGCATCTCACAAAATCAGAAAGGTATACTTGTGTTGTTTTATTTTCCATGTTGAATCTAACGAAGCTTGAGTTTGTTGCTTTAGATATCACTAGAAATAACTATCTTTCCTGGGTCCTGGATATGGAACTCCATCTCGCGTCTAAGCAACTCGGAGATACTATCTGGGAAGGTAATCAGTCGACCACAGAGAGTCGTGTTGTTGCTGCTACTATTTTCATTCGACACCACATCTATGAGGGACTTAAATCTGAATATTTGACGGTGAAAGATCCGTTAGTCCTCTGGAACTGTTTAAAGGATAGATTTGGCCACTTGTCGATGGTAATACATCCTGGTACTTTGAATGATTGGAGGAACCTGCGGTTGCAGGACTTCAAGACAGTAACAGAATATAATTCGTCTTTATTCAGAATAACCTCGCAGTTGAGACTGTGTGGTAATACTGTTACTGATGAGCAGCTGCTGGAGAAAACCTTCAGCACTTTCCACGCCTCTAATGTGCTGTTACAGCAGCAATATAGAGAGCGTAGGTTTCAAAAATATTCTGAATTAATCTCCTGCCTTCTAGTTGCCGAGAAGAATAACGAGTTGTTATTGCACCATGAGGCTCGTCCCACTAGTTCTACGTCTGTACCTGAAGCTTATGTAGCGACTACTTCAGGACAGGGACATGGACAACTAGGTTATAAAGGCAGGCGCGGTAAACTCTACCGACGGAATAATTCTGGGAAGTGGAATAATACAAATTATGCTACACAAAAATTTCCAGAAGAGGGATAACGATGATCCCCAAGAGAGGGATAGAGGCGAAACGAAGCAAGGAAGAGGGAGAGGTAGGAATAAACCCCCTAGAGATGTAACCTGCTATCATTGTGGCATGAAAGGACACCTGACGCGTAATTGTTATACGGCCGAACACCTAGTTGATTTGTATCAGGTTTCATATAAGAAAGCCAAAACTGGTGCCGAGACAAATTATATTTGTAATGGTGTTCCCACTGATGATACCCACCTGGAGTTGTCCGATATGTTTCTCGATCTAGAAGGAGAGGATGTAAGCAAACTAATTAGGGGGTGAGCATGTTCACACAAATTAGAGTTTTACTATACAGTTGGGGAATAAGTTTGTTCATACCAATTGTACTACTTTTCTGTACTACTTTTGTTCATATATAATATAAGTATTTTGTGTATATGCTTATACTTGCTTTATTTGGAAAGGATATGGACCCAAACAGAGGCATATCCCGAGATATTGGTCCAAGCAGAGACATATCCAAACAAAGTCAATATGGAGAGGATGTTTGTCTAGCAGACAGTGCTACGACCCATACAATCCTCTGTGATAGTAAATTTTTAATGAGCTTGAGTATGTTCAAGGCTTGCGTGACTACTATCACTGGTACGACCAGTTTGATTGAGGGCTCTGGTAGAGCTAGTATTATGCTCCCGGGTGGCACAATACTTGATATTGACGATGCTTTGTATTCCTCCAGATCCAGGAGATATCTGTTGAGCTTTAAAGACATACGTCGTAATGGGTACCACCTTGAGACAGTGAATAGGCATGATATGGAATACTTGTGCCTCCACTGCCTCACACCAGAAGCGTATATTATAGAAGCTCCCAACTCTCTCCTCTGGTTTGTATCATACGATGATAAGAAGGGTTAAATCTTATGCAGTCTTGAACCAGAAGTTCAATGATCGAAAGCGTTTATGCTTTGGCATGACTGACTTGGTCACCAGGTTCTACCATGATAAGTAGAATAATTCAAAACACACAGGGAAATTCATTACAGAACAGGAAGATTCTGATGTCCAAAGATTATGCTTGTGCAGCGTGTTCTCTGGGTAAATTGGTGTTTAAACCATCTTTAACCAAGGTCGTTGTTGATCTCTAACTTTTTTACAACGAATTCATGGAGATATTTGTGGGCCTATCCATCCCCAATGTGGACCATTCCGATATTTTAGGGTCTTGGTAGATACTTCTGTAAGGTGGTTGCATGTTTGCCTATTATCAACTCACAATGTTGCCTTTGCACGTTTGCTCGCTCAGATTATACGATTACGTGCACATTTTCCTGAATTCTCCATAAAGTCTATCCGTCTTGATGGAGCTGCCAAGTTTACATCTCGAGTTTTTGACGCTTATTGCCAAGCAATTGGCATCGACGTAGAGCATCCTATTGCTCACATTCATACACAAAATGTTCTAGCAGAATCATTTGTGAAGTGTCTTCAGCTCATTGTCTGGCCTTGGCTTATGCGAAATAAGCTACCTGTTGCAGCCTGGGGACATACCATTTTACATACAACTGCATTGATTTGGATTCGTCTGACTGCATATCATTTGTATTCCCCTATGCAGCTTGTTATGGGTCACCAACCAAATAGTTCACACTTGCGTGTATTTGGTTGTGTTGTGCAAGTTCTTATTGCTCCTACGCGACACACCAAGTTTGGTCCTCAGCGTCGGCTAGGCATATATGTTGGCTTTGATTCACCTTCTATTATTCGTTATCTTGAGCTAATGACAGGTGATGTTTTTACCGCCCGTTTTACGAACTGTCATTTTGATGAAACAGTCTTCCCATCATTAGGGGGAGACAATCCGTCGTCAGTAGAATGACATGATTCGTCATCAGAAGAACGATATATGATTTTCTGGATCACACCATTTATGTTTCATCTTGATCTTCGTACCAATGCCTTTGACATTGAGGTGTGGAAGATTGTTTATCTTCAGGAAATTGTCAATGAAATGCCTGATGCATTTAATGATGCAGCTAAAGTTACCAAGTCATATATACCTACTGCAAATGCTCTAGCTAAACTTGATTTCCCGAAGATACATGCTGCAAGAGCTGATGTCCCGAAAGGGCATGTGACCCCAGTATGACAACTTGCAGCAAATGAGTCGTCTAATGCACGCCAAAAGTATGGGCGACCCCTTGGTTCTAAAGATTCTGTTCCCAAGAAGAGAAAATGCCAATCAATAAATGTAAATACTCCCGGAGAGAGTATCATTGAACAATCCACATTCTCTGAAGATATGCCTCTTGAAGAAGGCAAATCCTTAGAAGAGGGACCGGTACAATCCCCAGGAGAGGGAAATGAGGAAATCTCTATAAATTATGCATATACCGGAGAAATTTGGAATCGCAATGAAATAATTATCGACGATATTTTTTCTGTCTCAGTAGCTACTGACATCATCACAGAGAACGATGATATTGAGCCTCACTCTATAGAGGAATGTCGACATAGAAATGATTGAGAAAAATGGAGGGAAGCTATCCAAGCAGAGTTGGCTTCCCTTGCAAAGCGTGAGGTGTTTGGACCAGTTGTACCAACACCCGCGAATGTAAATCCGGTGGGAAACAAATGGGTCTTTGCAAGAAAACGCAATGAGAAAAATGAGGTCGTTCGCTATAAGGCACGATTCGTGGCAAAGGATTTTTCACGGAAACCTGGGATTGATTATGAAGAGACATATTCTTCTGTTATGGATGCAATTACATTAAGATATTTGATCAGTCAGGTAGTCTCAGAAAGACTCGACATGCATCTGATGGATGTGGTCACTGCGTATCTGTATGGAAAGTTAGATGCATATATTTATATGTGAGTCCCAGAAGGGTTATTTATACCTGAGGGAAGACCACGCCATTTTGTATTCACTTAAGCTCAAAAGAGCTCTATATGGATTGAAACAATTCGGGAGGATGTGGTATAATCGCCTTAGTGAATACTTGATAAAGAAAGGATATGAAAACGATCCCATTTGCCCCTGCGTTTTTATAAAGAAGTCAGAATCTAGATTTGCTATCATCGCTGTGTATGTCGATGATATCAACTTAATCGGGACTCCTGAAGAGCTCTGTAATCCTGCTGAATACCTGAAGAAGGAATTCGTGATGAAAGATCTCGGGAAAACGAAATTTTGTTTCGGCTTGCAGATCGAGCATAACTCAAGTGGAGTTTTGGTCCATCAAACAACGTATACTGAGAAGATCCTGAAGCGTTTCAACATGGATAAAGCACATCCATTGAGTACTCCTATGGTTGTGAGATCTCTTGATATTGAGAAAGACCCATTCCGACTAAAGGAAGAAGATGAAGCACTACTTGGTCCTGAGGTACCATATTTGAGTGCAATCGGCGCATTGATGTACTTAGCCCAATGTACCAGACCGGACATTGCATTTGCTGTGAATCTGTTAGCTAGATTCAGTTCTGCCCCGACAAAGAGACATTAGACAGGTGTCAAGCAGATTCTCTGGTATCTCCGTGGGACTACAGAAATGGGATTATTCTATCTGAGAAACCCATCAAATGACTCTCAGATAATGGGATACACTGATGTTAGATATCTCTCTGATCCCCACAAAGCTATCTCTCAATCTGGTTATACTTTTACAAGTGGAGGTACTGCATTCTCTTGGCGATCCAACAAGTAAAGTCTTCCAGCCACTTCTTCGAATCATTCGGAGATTATTGCATTGCATAAATTCAACCGGGAATGTGTGTGGCTCAGATCACTGATTGGACATATCAGAAGCTCTTGCGCTCTACCCTTTGTCACTGATGTTCCAACAGTCATTTTTTAAGACAATGTTGCATGTATATCACAAGTCAAAGAAGGATACATTAAAGGTGATAGAACCAAACATATTTCGCCGAAGCTATTTTATTCTCACCATCTCCAGAAGAACTGTGAGATTGATATCCAACAGATACAATCCTGTGAGAATTTTACTGATCTATTCACCAAGTCTCTGCCTACAGCGATATTCAGAAAGCTAGTTTATGGTATTGGCATGAGACGAATGTATCATCAAGCGGACTGACTTAAGTGCCTGCTCAATCAGGAGGAGTATACTAATGCCTATTTTTGTCTGACTGGACCTTATCGCGTTGTACTCTTTTTCCTTTGTCAAGGTTTTGTCCCTCTGGATTTTCCTTGTCAGAGTTTTTAATGAGGCAGCTTATGCGTATCCAGCACTCTTCTAGGTCTTTGTACTCTTTTTCCCTTAGCTTAGGTTTTGTCCCTCTGGGTTTTCCTGGCAAGGTTTTTGACGAGGCAATTATCTTAGAATGGTGGATATCCAAGGGGGAGTGTTATGACGCATAGGGTTAGGCGGCTGTCCCACCACCCTTATGCCATGCATATAGGCACATATTTATACGTGTATCTTGAGGGTGCATCCCTCACATGCACCCTCCCTTATATATATTGTTACCCCCTTTTGTTATTTACAGAGTGAAGTTAAGTTGAGAAATAAGTTTATATATTGAGTTTACAGAGAGACTTTCAGCTTGTACATTTCGTGTATGGTTGTGTTGAGAGAAATGAGATGTTATATGTAGCTATGTAAAGAGAGTTAAGATATAAGAAATATCCTCTTCCCACTTTTCTCGATATATATATTCTGTGTGTCTTAGAAATCATAACATTACTAATATATTTTGAGAATTTCCGTCATCTACCCGTTTTCTATGTTGACGTGGTTGATTACTTTGAAATATCTAAAATGCCCAAAATAATCAAACCTACTCAACTAACCAAAAGGAACCTTGTTTGGTTAAGCTATACACGTGGTATAGCAGATGTTCCCTTTTGCCTAAAATATGACCGTTGAAAAGATTCCCTTCATTCATTGTTATAAAAACCTGTTAGGAATTGTTATACTGATTGCCTCCATTAGAGGTCTATTTTCCAAGTCCCAAGCTTCTTTTTAATTTCTCTACTGACCATATTGCTTGTTTAATCTTTATCTAGAGAATGGGAGAAAAGAAGAGGAAATGTGGCAAAAAATGAATAGAAGAAGGGCAGCAGATGAAGATGAAGGTAGGGGCAGTAAGCAAAGGAAATGTACAAACTGTGGTGAATATGGTCATAACATGAGAACCTGCAAGGGACCTTCTGCAAGTTCTTCAACTAGGCAACAAACAAGGAATGGAGGTAGTGCAAGAGGAAGAGCACCACAACATAGTGCCAGTCAAGGTAGAAGAGAAGCAGATACAGGTCAGGCTTCCTCAAGCTCTGGTTTGGGCATGGGCACATCATTTTCTAGGTGGGGAGCTAGATCTAAACGCAGAACTAGTAGAAGGAGCTCTACTGCGAGAGTTGTAGGAAGCAGGCCTGTAAGCCTACATCAAACCATTTCTCAGACCTTAACTGGAGGTATGGTGCACCAAACCTTCCATCAATCAGTAGATCTAGGAAGTGTACCTTTTCACCAGCAACATAATCAATAGCCCCAGCCACAACTACAACACCAACACCAACAACAACAACATCCCCAACAACAACACCACCAACAACAACAACAACATCCCCAGCAGAAACAACAGCCACAAAGTAATCAATTTGGATGGAGTAAGGATATAGGTGGTGGATCTGGGTTATTACATTAAAAACTTCTGGTAAATGGGTATGAGTTTAAATAAACTGACTTTGATGTTTAACCTTATGTTTTTTTGGATGTTATGGGTTTTTAGCATGGTACATTACTTTTGTTATACATGTGGTTGCAGGTGTTATGTTTTAGATTTTAAAAAACTAAGTTATGTGTTATTAGATGGTTGTTTTGTTCATTTTGAAATCTCATTGAAAGTCTAAATGCCCTACGGTTTAGTTGGAATACCACCGGCACACAAAAACAGAGTTTTTGGTTTCAAAACTGACCTCTTTAGTTTCAAAACCAAAACTGATTTGTGATGGTTCTTTATTTTTAGTTTCAAAACCTACATGTTGGTTTCGAAACCAAACTTCATCTGATGAAAGATGAGATTTTGGTTTCGAAACCAAACTGTTTAGTTTCGAAACCAAACTTCATCTAAAGACAGGTGAGATTTGGTTTCGAAACCAACAGTTTTGGTTTTGAAATCAGACTAAGGTTGATTTAGAAACTAGCTTTTCCTTGTTTAAATACAACCATTATCATAGTTGGTTTCGAAACCAAAACTATCCATTACAAGGGGCACTGCAATTAACTATAATCAACATGGATTTTCATTCAACATTACAGATAGGTTATAGGTTACATGCATAACATAAATGAAAGCATTACAGGGGACACTTTAGTTCTTAATGTTTAGCTTCTTCATCACAAACTTACACACTTCATCTAAATTGAGTTCAACTTCGCTAGATTTTGAAGCTGCTCGCACCTCAGACATCCACTCAAATGTGTTACATTTAGGACATTTAAGATAGGGGATGCCATAGTTGTGTAAGGTTCTTGAGATTGACAATTTCCTGCAACCATCACAATTTGAAACACTACAAGGGGTGTTTCTCCAGGGACATGCATTAATCTAATGGTTAGTATCCCCACAGCCAAAGCAGCCATCTACATAATAAGATTGAGGGGGCGAAGACACAACAAGACTGAGGGCCTTCTCAAGCCATTGAAATTGTTTGCAAGTACTCTTTTGACATGTTAAAAATCTCCTCCCAACTGAATTAGGTTGGGTTGAACAAAGAAGTTTCCTACTGCCATTACAACCGGGCTTTCGACACCTTGTGTACACCCACGGACATTCAATGCACGTGTGTCCATCAAGACCACACATTTGGCAATCCACCTGAAATACAAAAAATAATAAGCAAATAACCCCCTTTGATTAAACACTAAAATGGATAGGAATGAGAATAAGTCTAGGCACATTTCTTACCGTTGTTTCTTCTATTGTTACTTCGGTTGAACAACTTCCCCCTCCCATTCTCTAGATAAAGATTAAACAAGCAATCTGGTCAGTAAAGAAATTAAAAAGGAGCTTGAGACTTAGAAAGTAGACCTCTAATGGAGGCAATCAGTATAACAATCCATAATAGGTTTTTATAACAATGAATGAAGGGAATCTTTTCAACGGTCAAATAGTTACTAATTTTTAAGAAGTAATTTGAGGGGGTTAAAAGTTTTAGAACGAGCTGATTTTTGAATAAAATGGTATACATAGTGAGGAGAACATCCTCTAAAATAATCAACCCTTCGATGCATTATATGGGGAGTTCTAAGAGGGGGTGCAATAACCTACCTCATATATATATATGAGTCCAGATATATGTACATGCTTAAATGTATAGGTTAGAAGTACAACCTCTTGTGGAGCCCACATGAGGTTGATCTAAGGGCCGAGGTTTTGTGAAAATATTCTCCTCATCATGTAGATCATCTTCACTAAAATTCAGCCCATTCTAAAATTTTAGCCCCACCAAAAGTTGATCGGAATTTGATTAAAAATTAACGGTGAGAAATGAACGATGAGAAAAAAAAGACAACTTTTAGTGGGGCTAGAAGTTTTAGAATTGACTGATTTTTGGTGAAGATAATCTACATGGTAAGGAAAACATTTTTACAAAATCTCAGCCCTTAGATCAACCTCATGTGGGCCCCACAAGAGGCTGTACATCTAGCCTGTACTTATATCCAGACTCTATATATATCTGTCAACTGACATCTAACTGTGCTACTCCATCTTATACATGGACTGATGAATCATGTATCATGTATCGTGCCAATATTAGAAGGAAAGAATTCTAATAAAGTTTTAGTTAGAAAAAAATCTAATAAAATTAAATATATTTATATATTTTTTATTTTATTTAAATATATTCTTCTAATAAAAAAATCTAATAAAATTAAAGCAGTCGAAATGACGCTGTTTTAACTCCAAAGAGATCACACTGGAATGCTTGATTTGTAAAGTTAAAAGCTTTTTGTTTCTTTGGGGTTTGAGGGAGAGATATTTAAAGGATATTTTTTTTTACTGATCTTTTGATTAGATGGGAGGCCCTTATGTCTGTGTAAGTCCTATCTTGTATGTCTGCTCTGTTTTCTTGTTTTCTTCTTCAATTAATAAGATTTCAACCTTTCTCCCGTCAAAAAAAAAGTACATTGAATGTACATTGGCTTGTAAGCGAGACCTACATAGAGATGATTCAAGGGCTGATTTTAAGTTATGATATTTTTTTCATTATTTAGATAATTTTTACAAAAAATCAGTTCATTCTAAAATTTGTAACTCTATGATCTATTGAGTGAAATCAACGATAAAATAAATAGCTCAATCACCAATAAATCTAAAAGACTATCTCTAATGCAAATGTGCTAAGTCAATATAAAGCTGATGTGGAATGTGGACGAAAAATCATCTTCTAGTCCATCATCTTGTTCTAGATGTCTTCTCATCCTAATCATCAAATCTCATTAAATATCTTATTAGAGCATATCTAATGCAAATGCCTATTCTATCATATGTCACATGTGCTATAAGACGTACGTAGCAGTCGAACACCGTTTGATTGGTCAAACTTTTGTATCTTGTGAAATGGCATATAAATTTTACACGAAAAGGAGGCCTAGACCCTCCTTTTTGTAGCTTGTGAGGATAGGACATGCACGAAAAAACACACACAGGGTCCTCCAATTTTCCGTCAAATACATGTGCTCCTCCCGATGTAAATTTATTTAAATTTTGTCGCACGCATTAGTTTTCAAAATTTGTAAATACTGCAATTACCCCTCCTTTAACTGATTTGCATATTTTTGTTGCTTTGTTTCTGGAAAAACAAATGACGTGGAGAAAAAAGAAAAATAGTGCTTTTTAAATTTTACAATGCAATAACTATTATTCAACAAATTAGATTTTGATAAAAAAAATTATATTTTTGGAAAGTATTTTTTAAGATATTCAAAATGAGACCAGACAACAATACCATTTTTTTTCTTTTCTTTTTTTAAAAAGAAGAAGTTACGTACCTAGGTATGCAAACCCGATTTTGCATAATGAAACACCCAAGCGTATGCAAGTTGTAATTTACAGTCATTTTTGCATAGTTTTGAGCATCTGCACCTTTTAGATTATATTTTCATTTCAAATAAGCATATTTTGATATTCACTTGAGTGCGCTTGTGATTTTTTAACCCATGTTTGTATAGTCAAAAACCTATGTCAGTATGCAAGTTACCTTGTATAGTCCTTTTTGCATAGTTTTGAACATCTACACCTTTCTAAAGCTTATTTACATTTCAAATAAGCATATTTTGATGATGTTCAGTAAGGTAATAAAAATCATGGTAGGCAAATTCAATTGTAGGAACCCATATTTGTGCTTACTTATTTTACATAATATTGAGTATGCAACTTGTATTGGGCTATTTGCTTGATTTACTTTTCATCTTATGCACTTTTTTAAGTTTATATGTATTTCAAATTTGTATGTTTGATATTCAGTTAAGTATTGAAGTTTTTGGTAAACTAATTCAAATATAGGAATCCATATTTGCGAACTCAACTATTGTATGCAAGTTTTATTTTGTATACTAAAATTTGCATACTAAAGTATGCAGATGTGGGGTTGCATCATTTTGTCAATGATTTTTTTTTACTTTGAATTTAGTAGTCATGTCTGAGCTGGTTTTAAAGATTTTGAAAAATGATTTCTAACCATATAAAATTTGTTAAAATCTGATTTATATTTTAAAGGTTATGGCTATTTTAATTTTAAAACTAATTTATTTGTCTTTTCAACTGGATTTTTTGGTGAGCGTGCGGACTCTTGAAGGGAAGGGACTAAGCGCACAAAAAAAAGTACTGTCCTATGCATACTTTTTTACAGCATGCAAAGACAAAAGCTCATTTTCCATAAATTTTAAAACTTTCACCAACTCTTACAACTAGGTGCATCCGATCACGAATATGGGAATTCCACTCACCTTGATTATTTGAACTCATTTTAAAGTAATGGGAGTTCACCAAGAATGCACTTTGCTGTAGAAGTTTTTGTAGGTGTAGCACAATCCAAATTAGAAAATACGAGTCTTAAGTAGTTCATGTGAGGGTATTTTTGTAAAAACACATCTCATGTGTTGTGCACGTGGTTACTTAACTTCTCTTTTGACAAAAATCGTGAACTTAGGGTTATATCTCTAGCTTCAATTAAAATGAGGGTATATCGAGGGTATACCACTAATTATCCCTAATAAGGGCATTTTAGTAAAATAATCCATCACGTGTTGTGCACGTGGTCACTTAACGGTTCTTTTGACAGAAACCATGAATTTGAGGGTACATCTCTAATTTCAATTAAAATGGGGGTATATCGCAAATGCAATTAATTTTTTAGGGGTATATCACTAATTGTCCCTTTTTATTTTGGACATATGGGTGAGAGCCCATAGACTGGAATACTGGATGAGGGATGAACGCGTAAATAAACAACACAAAGTAGTAGTGTCCCTTTGTTACATAGGCTCTTGGGGAATGATGGTACCTAATGAAGCTAGTTATTTTCAAGCTGAAGAGATTGCTTTTTGAAGTCCAACACAACCTCAGCTAACTCATCTTGATGGTCAGTGTAGGCATGATTCAACACAACCTCAGCTAACACAGTAGACAAGTTTGAGTGATGAGTTGCTGCATAATCAAACAAACATACAAAATACTACGACTAATCGACTAACAGCCATGTAATCATTGAAAACAAATAAGCATCGTGCAGTTGTGCTTGGAACTGGAAACAATGAGAAAAGGTTGAGTTTTCCACTTACAAGTTTTCCCAGTAGAGCAATATATTATAAAGATTGAAAATATATGACAGTGAGCTAGCTAGCTAGGATCTCATCATAGAATCAAGAAAACTACAAGGCCCAGAATGGTCCGCGACCTATTCCTTCAGCTTCAAACCCTGATAAGACTTTGAAACCAGAAAAAATTGAATACTAGAAGTATCATTACATTTGGCATGATCTAAATCCAAAAATAAATGATATGAAGCTCAAAATAACATAACCAAGAAAAAGCATGTACAAAAGTACTGGTTGCACACACATAATTCGTACCTGTCTCCAAGATTTCAGGAATAATAAAGAATGCGATCCCTATTCTGGAACCAATGTTTGTATTGATATCAATATATTTGAGTTTCGCTGCCTTCTATCGCTTTCTAGAGTTGTATGATCATGGGATGAGAATATAGGAATTAAGCCTCACTCATCTAAGAGTAGTAGTAGTAGTAGTAGTAGTAGTAGTAGTAGTAGTATAAACTACATCACATCTAGAAACATGCAAATTCATAAAGTAGATGTCAGGCAACCATGAAGACAGACAAAAGATTCTTTAATTGATGAGGCCGAGTTTCAATCATGTTAAGAAAGATGCTTATCAATAGGGTGGTGATCGATCAACCTACTGAAGAAGATGCAGCATAATATACAACTAAGATCTGTTTGCTATTGGCGATTGCACTCGTAGTGTTCGTGCCTCCAGAACTTCAGCCAAATTGCTGCTGAAAGCCAAAATCAACTCTTCGGTTGCCTAAAGACGTGATCCGCCTAAAGCCAAACCTAGACCTACTATACTCGGACCCAAATCCAGTCCTATAACCATATCCACCAAATATCCCCATGAGGATTGCATCATAGCCCACCATATCTTCCTCTCCATCTTCCATCATGGAAGGCTACAAGACTCCAGATCAGTAAAAAGAAAAAAAAACTTCCATACCCAAATGCACCACTATTAAATCTACCATATGAGTTTGCAAAACCAACGACACATCTCGATCTACAGCATCCTTTTCTTGATCCCGGGTTCTTTTTTCGTTTAGACTTCTTAATTTCAACCTAAAATTAATTCAAATAGTGCAAATAAGGAAAACTGTAAAACTCCCAGATGCAAGATAATTCTGGATAAGTTTTAAATCAAATGTTTTTAATAGAAAAAAAATAAAAAATGACAAAAGTAATGAGGAAAATTTACAATCAAAGCGATACAACCTATTAGCATTAGATAATTCCTTTGCAGTTCTTCATGTAGGACATGTAAACTCAATGAAGTCCAAAGGGTTGTTGTGAACCCCCACTGTCAGATTGTTCCAGGGTATAGGTATTATATGTAAACCAATTAAGACTTCTTTTGCATTAAATTAGGATTAGGGGAATTGCAAGTGCTCGTGTTTTAAAGTAGTTAACAAGAACAAAATAGTTTGATGGGATGAAAAGAAGAGAGGCATGGGAACTTCTAGTAAAATGAATGAATAGAGAAGAATAGAATTAAACTTAGGGTCATTATTTTGACTTCAATGAGTTCACATGGAAAGCACTGCAAGGTCTTCAATGTTTTCTAATTTTTATTGAGGAAGAGTTAAAGGGGACTCCTCTAATGGGTTTCAGTGACTGAAACTAAAAGAGAGAGTTGGCCTGAGAGTTCTAAGAAGAGAAAATGAGATAGTTTCAGTATCTGAAACTAAAACAGAGAGTTGGCTAGAGTTTAACAAAGATGAGTTCCATTGTATACTTTTCAAGCCTTCTGCAGCAACCAATACCTACCCATATAGAAGAACAGAAAAAAGAGCTAAGTTACCATCCTATATACATTAAGTAGTAATTAAACAACTGTAGCATTCACAAAGTATTTATAGTCATTTGTCAACTATGATGTTCTAGGCGAAAAGTTATAATCATGTAGCATCCCACAGTGAGAAATCCAGATAATAGAAGTGTATAAATTTTCGCAAAATGTACTTACGAAAACTGATTTTATCATAAATTCTAGAAACCAGTTACATTGGCTTCAAATTAAAGAGGTTGAAGAGCTCACCTCCAAGATTTCCATTGAGCTCATCTGTTAAAACAGAGTTGGAGAAACTGTTAGTTTGAAAGAAAGATAAAAAAGGTAACAAAAGCTAAGAAAACACAAACATTGGAAACAATAAATAGAACGGAGCTCTTTGTATTACTTGAATATAACAGATGACACAAAGCATGAGATTCCTTTCCATAATTCCTGACAGTAGGTGTCCCCTCCCTCAATTTCCACCCAACCAGCTGCGGTGGTTGATTTAGTTTTATAAGATGAGAGAATTTTTACAGCAAAAACAGCATTTGTTCAACCAACAGGAAAAAGAAAAGAAAAGAAGAAAGGGGAAAAAAAAATAACAAGAAAAGAAAAGAAAAAGAAAGAGTAGTCTTCTTTCAAATCCCAATAGTGTATTAAAATCAACTGAATTAGACGAAAGACTTTGAAGAAACATACCAACTTAAGACATAAATTTTTCAAAGAAGAATATCGAATACTTAAAAGAACTATAAATATAATCAACTTGTTGTCTCTAAGAAAGTTTACTCGATAAACTGTAGGGAAAAAAATATAAACCTAGCACATAGCCTAGGAAAAAACTCTCATTCCATAATTGTGGAAATTCTTCCAATGTCAAGTGCCAAAGCTCCATCTGTAAGAGTCAAGATGTGTAGATAATTCACGAAATAATCATATAGAAGACGATAACTCTTACTAATTAACTGAGCTATGAAAGTTCAACATTAATAGGGATTGAGATAAACCAAATAGGGGGATGAGTTTGGTTGGAAGAACCCGACCAACCCAAACTTTGGGAAACTTGGGCGAGCAAATATACTTGATAAGTTAGAGCAAGCACGTAAATAATTTCTTAACCCGAATTAAAAGTTTTGTAAACACGAGGAAAGGAATTTTTAACCCAAGGAAATATGAAATATATTTTAAATAAATGTATATTATATGATATTAATTTGTAATATATATTACAGAATATGTATTTGAATATACAATACATTATAAATTTCAAATATATGTCTAATTATTATAGGTTGTGCATCTCTACAACGATATAAGTTCGCACGTACAAACATATTACATGTTTCTCAAGCTTCAAGAAATCTCATATAGCCAATGCTATTATTTAATTGTAATCGAAGGAGCCATCAGACTACAAAGTATCATGTCCAATTCAGCATTTCAGTGGTGAACAGAAGCTTCCACATGTAGATGAAACTGTTCCAGTTCAATCTTTTATGTGCATGGTTTGTTGGTTTTCCGTACTATTCTATCTTTTTTATGTTAGTGTTTTCCCTACTATTCTTAATAGCATGTTCATCAGTATTACTCCTCTAATTTGGGTGAAGTTTTACCACACTATATGACAAATCTGCAAGTATTGACAACCAGGAACAACAGACCAGGACACCAGGACTGAGGAAGTAATCTAGCATGGATATATTTACAGAGAAGTCTATACTACACCAGCCTGCTGTTTATATTTTACAGTGTTTGAAGGTGCTTACTTGAATGTACAAGTAACTGAAAAACTTCAACCTATGACTATAAAGTATTCATCTATCATACACAGCATCTATATTATGGACCAATAATATCTTGAACTAATACTATATCAACTTATAAGTTAGTACATAAATAAAGAGCCTCGAACTCCATATGCAGAGAGTGGTTCGGCTGTTTTGCCTTTATAATAATGATAAATATGCCTCTTTCTTTTGAACAAAATTTTCGTAGTCGCGAGGTCTAAGAACTTGGAGGTATTGGGGTGACTATAAAACAAAGTCCCCACAACATTTACGACAAAAGCAGCAGATGAAAATAACTTATTCACCTGGAATGTTTCTAAAGTTAGTATATGTAGTACCAAGTACAAGACTTTCATTAATGATTAGTATATGTGACATTTGGCTAGGTTGTTTGTCAAACATGCTGGCAGCGACAACGATGATGCATGGGAATGAAGGTGATGATGAGCAATCAATATAAAGGTTATCTGTAGTCAACTCCCCATTGATGTCATACTAAAAGAGACCCTTAACCAAAGCAGCCAAGCTGTATACATTAGTAGATGTTTTGCCCATTGCCACCCATCAATAGTAACTCATAAGTTAGATTTGGAATTAGAGGGTAACTGCCTATTGCAAACACACACCTAACTGCATTGCAAACACACACCTCACTACAACATGAAGGTAGGTGTTATTCAGATGGTGAGTTAGGTAGTCCACCAGTAAAGAGTACCTAAAGAAAAAGCTTTGGAGCATAGTTAGTGAAAGTAAATCCTGGCCAATTTATATTGCAATTAATACAAGAAAATAATCCCAATAGACTTCTTTATAAATTTCATCAAACTCAATCATTTCAACTACAAGAATATTAGAAGGCACCGAAAAAGAAAACAAATATAAAAAAATTGCACATTATATACACTTAGAAGAAACAACTAGTCCTGGTTTCTAAAGGAGGCTATTAATTATGTATGTACAGCTAAATGCTTAGCCAGTTAAGCTCTTGCTCTGTGGTCTGTGACCAGTTAGGTTCAATCCAACTGCAGTTTGAGTTCTCCTTTGTGTAATAAAAAGCCAGAGCAGAATGTCGACTCCCAAGAGAGTGATACCTACCAGTATCAAGAGAATAGAATAAAATCCGTTCGCCATGTAATCTAGGGAAGTAGATTTTATTCTCCATGCGACTGTGCGGAGCGATTGCTGAGAGACAGGAGGTATCACTGATGAACAACATACGCTTTCCCAAACTTTCAACTTTAACCCAGACCATCTTGGAGAAATCCAATCTAAAAATCCGAATCGACTTTCCGACATGCCCCACATCCACTGATAAAAGCTTTCCTTCACACTCCACCAAGAAACTCGGATAGATAGGATTAAATTTTTCTTGGGGCTTGGGAAGAACTTTCCAAGTAAAGCCACCCTCTATATTAAAAACTCCTAAACTTCCATTATAATCTAGGCAATAGAAAGCTCCATCATAGAAAACTGGATTGTTAAGACATGGCAAAAATTCCATGTACTTTGGCAAATTAGTATTTTCATAGGTATTATATGTCCAAAAATCATCTCCTCGTGCAATGACAAAGATGGAAACTGCATCCATGGACCATTGGGTGATGGCAAAAACTATGCAATCCGAAGAAGTCGGTAAGGACGAGAATGAGATGCCGGAAAATTCATAACTATTATCATCTGGTAAGTCTGGAAGTTGCATCGTCGCCCTTGTGAAGGGATTGTAGAAGAATACATTTTTCATGCCTTTCGACATTAGTAGCCAACCGCCCTTTGAAAAACGGATTGTAGCACCTACTAGCAAATTGGAGAGGTTCATGAGGTACTTCTCATTATTATGCATTGGGTCTATGAAATTGTGGATGGTGTCATTATTTATAGAGAAAACCAGCAATGGAGAGAAAGTCGTGGTTTGTCTGTTCTCAGTATAAGAGGTTCTCCAGTTCACTGCAGGGATTATCAATCGATTTGCTTTACAAACTGCACGAAAATGTATGTAATCCACTGGATGGAGATAATTTGCTATCAATTCCAAGATGTCCCCATTAAGACCCCAAGTACTTGCTTTTTCTAATTCTCCTCCATTGTGTTTTTGCTCCTGATCCTCCTTCTCATCATCATTTATACTAGTTCTGTTTTCCTCTACCTCTATAACGTTATCTTCTTCTTCGTCTTTACCTAACATATCTTCTATTCTTCTTCTTCCATTAGCGACCCTACAAATTAAAGCACACCAAACATTTTTAACATACTGTACAAAAAAATGTTATGATAGCATTAATTTTTTACTTTCAATTTTTTAGTTTTTTAGTTTTTTTTTTTAGAGGAACACAAAGTGTTGATACGATCAATAAGCATAGAAAGTGGAACGGTTTCACAACCCTAAAACCCTATATATCAAAAAACAAACAACCAGGAATACATCACACAGTATGTGTTGTTCTTCTAAGTTACCTGACAGTCGTAGGCATCATCAACATCCAGTCCGGCGAAAACCATGGTGTTGGTAGCTTCAAACACGGTAAATAAACTGTAGTAGCATTATCTTCTATGTCAAATATGTACAAGGTCTGATCTTTGGGCAATGTGTAAAACAGACATCCCCTTGTAAGACCCAACTCGGCCGCTGAGCAAGACGCTGTGGTGCTTCGGCCTAGAAATAGCACATGATCACCCAAACTTTTCACCTCCTCTGAAGCCATTAAAGAGAAATCCAACCTCAAAACTCGTATTGAGGTGACTACCTTGTTAGAACCTCTTGTACTGTGATATTTAACAACTTTGAAGATTTCATTACAAGATTCCACATGATCAATTTTGAAAGAAATGAGTGATCCTCCTTTTGATGGAAAAAAGGGGTCATCATTTAGGACGAGTGACCTAATTGAGAAGGTTTGATGATCATCATCTTCATCATCATCAGACTCAAGTTGTTTTTCGATCTCTAAATACCAATTTCTCCCACACATAACATATAACTTACCTTTAAAGTAGAAAAGGGATTGAGCATACCTTATTCTCACATTATTTCTAGACAACTCCTGCCTTCTCCATTGTTTGTCTTCTCCAGGACGGCAAAATACAAGGACGCAGTCATGACTTTCATCTCTAGGACTAAAAAGGAAGAAAACCATGGAATCATCATCTTCATCAGCATCAGCAGCAGAAGCAGTACTTCTTGGAGGTGAAGACAACACACAGCCACGAATTTCATAATGGTCTAATAGAACCCAATGGAGCAGAGTAGGTAACTGAATTCTCTCCAAAGAGACCGGATTCCACAGAAAGCAATCCCCAAAATTGCAGTTTGGGGTTGGGTCTGCATCACTATCACAGAGTATAACCAACCATCCTTGATGAGAAGGCGACTGCCAAAACCTTTTACGAGTCATCTCTGGTATGCACTTTCGGCAAGTTCTGATTTTGGGTTCACATATATTAAAAAAAGCTTGATCTTTCTCATCGTTTCCATGAGGTATCACGAGCCAAGGGGATGCCCTAGGAACAGGTGGACGACGACGTTCACTTCTCTCTGATGCTGCTGGTAGTGCTATCTTTTCCTCCATGAAGGCCAGAGAGATGACGAACGTAAGTGAGAAGGAAAGTTTGTATTTTTATAAGGAACTTCTCGAGTCACTTGATAGACTTTCAAAATTATTAGGTTTCCGTTTTAGAGCGAGAATAGGAGAGTGATTTATATGATATCTCTTCTCATAAAGAATTACTAGGTTTCTTTTTTTTAAAATAATTAATTAATTGTTATATTTTTTATGAGGGGACTATTTACCACAAAATATAACGCTAGGATAAAGATAAACCAAAACTGCTACGAACATATGTAGTTTTATAAGAAGAGAAACGACCACAAAAGTCACCAGCATCACAGATGAGAGGGCTCCAGTATATTACATAGATCAAATTTAATGGCAAACTACAACAAAAAAAAAAATAAAAAATTTGAACCCAATACTTCTCAAATTATGATCGAGAGGGGTGCATAACCACTAGACTAAAATACCCATGTGCAATTAATTAATATATAAGTCTACATTTTTTTTTCGGCCTTCGATCGGCTTATATTCAACCCCATATATATTACGAGGCCCCAATAAGTAAGCAAACACCCCCGACAAACCCACTCGCCAAGCTGCCTCCACCATCGCCTAGTTTTGATTTACATTATGAGCAGATCATCACAACAATAAAAAATATGGGCCAACAAATAGGTGTAAGAATAAAGTAGTTATTATGTGTACTCACTTTTTTTTTTTTTAAGAAAAAAAAAAAACCTCTCCAAAGCTTAACTCAAATGAGTCTTGCAAGGATTCGAACTTGCAACCTCGCCAAAAGAAGGCTGGCTCCCAACCACTTACTTTCCAACCACTCGGGCAAGTGGTCCTCCACTATGTGCTCACTTAGAGACGATATATATAAACTAATGTGATCTAAACAGTGAGACAAAAAAAAATCAGCCTTTAAATCAACTTGAAATAGTATCCAGTGTTAAATGTAAACATAATGGAAATCCCCATCATTTCTCATGTTTATTACTCGCAAGTGTAACTCCTTGGACGTGTTCAAGGTGCACAAATATATCTTACTTCATGTCATGTGTAAATATAAAACATAGTTCATTTTTATAAATATGAGCCTAAAATTATTTTATGGACCCTTTTTCATGAAAGAACATATGCCACATATATTTTGGACCATAATCAATTAATTAATATTATTTTTTTGGGGCTTGACGAATTTGATTTTGTGGAGAAAAAATATACGTACAACTAAGACTTGCACTAAAAAGAAAAAAAAAAAAGAAAAGAAAAGAATTGAGGAAGCCCAATTCTACAAAGAGAATACATAAAAGCCATGACTATGAGAGGGAACATGTGTGGCTTTCAGCAAGTGCGAAAGATGCGATAAGACCCTGAATTTTAAATGGCTAAAAAAAAAAAATTATTGTATCATCTCACATGTAGTTACACTTTGTTTACGGCTGATCCAAGAGTTTATTCCTTGTGAAGATCACTCTTCACTATGTCTATCATCTTCACAATATATCACATAGTTCTAAAATTTTAAATCCAATAAAAATTTGGTCAAAATTTGACCATAAAATAAATGGGTCGAAGAGCTTAAAATTTCAATCATTTTTTTTTTGTGAAGTTAATTGCTTTAAAGCAATGTCATTTTCTTGTGAGGATGAATTTTACACTGAGTAAATCATCCTTGCAAAGAATTAGTCTAAGTAGATATAAACAAAATGTAAGAATAAGTGTGGTGTTCAAACAAAACTCGTAGGTTAGTAAAAAAAATTCTTCTGTTTTGAGCACTTTAGTTGGGGTTTGTTTTGAAAATTGCGTAACGTAAAAGGATCAACATGAAATTAAGTGCTATCAAAAACAGTCTCAAAAAATTTAAAAAATGAAGAGAGAAAATGAGATAAAGTGAGCCGCCCTAAGGGAATGGGTCGTTGCTGCAGTACGAGCTATAGTAATGTCCTCAAAAACTTTCTTTCCAAAACTAACTTAAGTTGCTATATTTCCTTTAACACCAATTATGTCCTAATAATTTATTTTTATAATAAGGAAACTCGACTATTACACCTGTAAATGGCACCACATGTAAATGATCAAAGGGTATATTTTATGTGATGATGATTTATTTACTATCTAGATCAACATCAACCCACGTATCGTCTCTAAGTGAGTCCACCTAAGACTCACTTTATTACCCATTTTACTTTTTGTCACGAAGATTTCTTTTATCTTTCAGATCATATCAACACATGGGTCGTCTCTATGTGGGTCTACCTAATACTTACTTTTATTCTTATAATCTACTTATATACAAGTGGGTGCAGCTGGAAGTTGATCCAAAGGCTTATTTTTGTGATAGAGATTTCTAATGGTTTAGATCACATCAGTCCATGAGTCGTGTCTAACTGGTGCACCAAATACCCACTTACAGTGTATATAAAGTACAAGTGCAATGTTAATTGAAAAAAATTAAGAGGATTGTTTGCGGTAATTTTGCAAAAGAATTAACTAAATTACACGCTGTATAATTTGTCTCACATGCGCACTTGGGAGAGTAAAGTAAATTTGTGGGGAACAAGCAACTCAGTGTGAGTGGGGTCGCGTGTGGGGGATCATATATACTAGATAGTAGAACAATCTACATGAACCTCACTTTCACAGGAATTTCATTTTCACGTACTTTACTCTCTCTCTAGTCCCCATCTCAGTTATATATTAGATAGTAGAACCATTTACATGAACCTCACTTTCACAGAGACTTCATTTTTACGAACATCAATTTCCCTCTAACTCTCACCCTCTCTCTAACTCTCTCCCTCTCATTTTCTCACGAAAAACTAACTATGGTGAAAGGATCAGATAATGGTATTCCCAATCCTGACCTATTTTAGTTTAATGATTCTTTACTTAAATCTTCCCAATAAGCCATATCTATTTCAATTTGATAAGGTTATAAATTGATCCATTTTAGTTCATGCATTTTTAGGGTTTTGATCCATGCTAGTTTTTACTTTTGGGGGGTTTTGATTGCTTAAACCATATCTGACGGAGCAATCAGAATCTGAAGTTCCAATTAGCTACATCTATTTGATAATGTTCTAGTTGATCCACCATGATTCATGTTTTTTGGGTGGTTTTGAATATTTTATTTTATTTTTTATAGAAACAAAGCATATTAAGATAGTAGAATGCTTACCCATATGTGTGAGGGGGCTACATAACCCCCTTATATAACCCAATAACCACCCCCCCCAAAGACCGCGTCCCATATGAAGATTATCCAAAGACTGATTTTCATATATAATGATTTGCATATGTAAATTAACGATAAAAAAAAAGTTTAAAACTTGCCAATTTTTAAAAACTAAATTGAGGGGATTAGAAATTTTAGAACGAGCTGATTATTGCATATGATGATATACAAAGTAAGTCTTCGATGCATTGCATGTGGGCCCCACAAGAGGGGGTAGTATTATTGGGCTATATAACGCCCCTCATTAGATCGTAGAACAATTTACATCGGTCTCTTCCTTTTTTTTCATCAATGGAAGATACTTAAAAAAAAAAAAAAAAAAAAAAGAAGCCAAAACAAAACCCAACCCCAACAAACAGCAGCCTCCTCCGAGGATACTAGGCATGCGATCCAGCCACTCCCATAGAAACTACCTGTGTATGATCAACACATAAGAAGCCAAGGTCGGCATTTTCGTAAGCAGTAGTGAAAGGTGTATCAAAATCAAATTTTAGATAGTCAATCATTAGCAGGGTCCACTTAGGATCATAGCAGTTAAAAGTGTTGCATATTATGGCTGATTTTGTTACACTATTGTTGGAGATATAAACTGCTTTACAGTACTAAACTACAAATAAAATACACTAATATATTACACTCTTAACAATATATACGGCCCGTTTGGCAACCATTAAAATAACTGATTATGAGGCTCTTAATCAGTTCTGAGCATCATAATCGATTTTATGATTTTTTTTGTTGTTTGGTAACCATTATAGAATCAATTATCTTATAAATAGAAATAAGTTTCTCATTAAAAGTATAATTAGAAAAAAGGTGTTTATATAAATAGAAAATCGATTAAAAAAGTATCGGGTTTCTTATTTCGAGTTCCGTAATCCCTCCCGATCAAAAGAGAAAAGCCCTAAAAACTCTTCTTCTCTTCTGCAACTCCATGTAAGAACAAGTACTTTCTCTCTCTACTTTCTATCTCTCTTTTCTCTACTTATCTCTCCTTACAGATCTCTAGATCTAAAACATGCCCTAATCTCCAGATCTAAATTGTGCCCAATCGAAACGAGAAAATCCCCAATGGTCTCCTTCCTTCTCTGTTCTGCACCACCATTAATGAGCAGGTCTCCTTCCTTCTCTGTTCTGCACCACCATTAATGAACAGGTACTTTCTCTCTCTACTCTCTATTTTCTCTCTCCTCTTGTCGACCTACAAATCTGAACCGTACCCTAATCTTGTCTATAATGTTTTATTTATCTCTCCATCTTTTGTTAGTTTCTCTCTCTAGAGTTATGATGTGTATGATTTGGAGTGAGTTGTTTTGTTGTGTTCTGTGAAAAATATCAGCTATTGAGTGACTGAAGCACAACAACAACCTTTAACTGCTTTAAATTTTACACAAAAAAGGCTATAAACTCTTAGATTTACTGGCAAAATTAGGTGAAATTTTTTTTCTTTAGCCATTGGGGATCATAGTTATGATACTAACTGATGAAATAATTGCAAGCAAACCCAATATGCATGACTCATGGTACCAAACCCTTTTTTTTTGGGTACCTTAAAGTGAAACCCTACTGAATTATTGATGAAATTTTGTTTCTCCATCTTAGCTAAGTTGGTAGCAATAGAAATGATGCCTACATTCAATGAAGGTTTACTATTAATGTTATTACTACACCTCAAGCAATCGTTAATATGATGTGAAGCACTTGAAGTTTTGTATTGAATATAGTTGTCACAATAATCTCATCATGGTTACCATCTTTGTTTTATATACAAGATGCAGAGGAGAATTTTGATGTTAGATGTGTGTATGTAAGGTTTCACATATGCTCAATATAAACCCAACATGGGGATCCTTATGGAGCACAAAATAGTCCATTAGAAATACCAATAGCTCGATCACCACTGGTATAAAGACCCAAAATAACAGAACCAAGAGTCAATAAAACAACAGAATTTATCAAATAAGGAGGGAATTCGTGCTTAATAAGAAGTAACGCAAAAAACAGAGGTGAAAGCAAGTTGAGTAGCCATTAACAGAGCTGAAGTAGAAACAAGGACATTGCTTAAACCCAGAGCAAATAGAAAACTATCTAACCCAATCAGGGTACCCAAGATTGCACTTGCTATGAAAAGTTTTGGGTTGAGAAGATATTTTTGTTTTGTTGATGATGGGTTTAAATTTGTTGAAGATTGAGATTGAGATTTATTAGACCATGTGCAAACAGAGGGATTGGAAGGAGGGCCAACTGGTTAGCCATTTAGGCTGGCCTCCATGTAAGTAATAGAGTCTTAGTAGTAATGGACCTCCTACTTGTCCTACTGATCCTATTGATAAGAGTTTATGGATAAGCCTCAATTAATCAAACAAGATCTGCACTTTTAGATGATTGATGTAATCTTGTGGAAAATCATGAACTTCATGTTTATATGTTTTATATGGTGGGCATGATTGTGGGAATTAAAATGGAAATTATATATCTAGTTGTGGTATGGCACAAAAAGACATTAGGCTTGAGCAAAGCTGATTGGAACTCTCTTTTTCTGGGTTTCTATTATTTTTTCTGTGGTTGATGGTGCTGAATTGTACGCTTTTAACTTATATGATATATAAGTGTTACAATATCATTTGGCATGGTCCAATTTGATTGAAACTTCTTATTTTGTTTAACATTTTTAGATGGCAAAAGTTCAAGCCCCAAAAGCTATGAGGCAAGAAAGAGACAAAGAGCTCAAGATTGAGTGATGCATTATTTGCTATTGCTGATACTACGAAGTCGAAGTATGTTGCAAGTGACTCGGAAGCTGATTCTTTAAGATTTAATTGATTCAAAAGTTGCAATGGACTCAGATGAAGACCATGAAGAGAATAGCATGATACTAGCTACTGCTGCGGCAGTTGTAGAATATTATAACACTCATATTTACAGATTCAGGGCTTACTAGACATCATTTTGTTTTGGAAATTTTGCAATATATAGGTCCCATAATTCAAATTGAGACAATGTAATTTTTTTTGGTAGGTAAAAACAATGGCATTAATTTTTATTTTTAAACATGTGGTAATATTATCTTATTTTTATGGAAGCTAATGGTTAGTTAAATCTTTTTTAATTTATTCTTTTTTTTTTTACCCTACCTAGTGATTTTTGGTTGTTATGGATTTACTTTTAAACAAAGGAATAAATAGAAAAAAAAAATCATCACATGTTAATTTATACCAAACCGTTTTTGAACCATAAACCTTTTTTCTTAGTAATCAATTTTTTATACAAAAAATTGTTTGTTAAAATTTATGCAATAAATAATTCTAGTAAAATGGTTTTTATCATAATTAATTTTAGTATGAGAAGCAATTCAGGCATAAATTTTACCAAACGGGCTCATAGATTAGATACGCTGGAGATTTCTTGATATTCAAGTAAAGCTTTTACACACCTTTGGTTTGCAAGAGTCCTCAAAGTTTTAAACATATTAGCATGTTGGTATAACTTGTTTTGCAGAAAACACAACGAAGAGAGACTTGCCCGTACCAATGCTGGAGTACGAATGTAGTAAGTGCAAGACTTGGTTTTACAAGCTACAAGATCTTACAGACCACACGAACTCAGGCCACAGGAAGCCTAAAGGGGAGAAAGCACCAAAAACAACCAACTGATGTGGTGGACTCGGGCACCAAAAGGCTCCAATTTATGATGAGCAAGCCTAAAGGGGAAAAAGCACCAAAAACAACCTACTGATGTGGTGGACTCCGGCACCAAAAGGCTCCAATTTATTATGAGACCACCTCTCTATTAAAAGCCGTCTTATCTTGACTTGTTACTTTATCTTTATTTCTCGAGTCGAACTTATATGAATTTTAAGACCATGGATTACTAATATTTGATATTTATTAATTATTTTGATTATGGAGATATAATTTACATAAGAGAGGGGTTATTGCACCCCTCTATATTACGCCCCATCGAAGTCCCTACATTTTGTAGGGCCCACATGGAGAAGATCTAGGGGCTGATTTATGGAAAAGATGTTCTCCTCACTATGTATATCATCATATCCGAAAATCAGCTTGTTCTAAAACTTCTAACCCCCTTAAATCAACTCATAAATAATTTGAAATATTTTATACTTTTCTATTTATCATTAATATTCAATAGACTTTTGATGAGGTTAGAAGTTTTAGAATGAGTTGATTTTAGGATACGATGATATACATTGTGAGAAGAATATCTTCTCTAAAAATTAGCCCTTGAATCATCTTCATGTTGGCCCTACAAAATATGGGGGACTCAATCGTGCGTAATAAAGAGGGGGGCAATAACCCTTCTCTATATAATATATTATAATTTTTTATATACTAAGGGAGGGCCGTTTTTGTTCATGTTTGCCATCAACGGTTTTGACTTATTCATTAAGACCATCCAATGGTCAAACTTTTTAAAGCTTAAGGGACGATTTTATGTTTGCTAATTGTGACTTATTCACTAAGCCTCCCATGGTTCACATTTGGACGTAAATTACGACCCACCCAAAATTTCAAAAAGTCCGCCCAACATTTTCGACCCTTGAAACCCACAGCTCTCACTTTCTTCTCTTTCACTCTCCAACAAACCAGAAAAGTAGAGAACTCTCCGCGAACCAGAGAACTCTCCGATGATTATAAGGATCTTCTTCTTCTCACTCTATTTCATTAACATTTTTCATTTTTCATTCTTCTTTCTTCCTTCTTCAACTTCCTCTTTATCTCTTCTTCTTTCAAAGCTCCCTGACAATAAAAACTCTCTCTCCTTTCTATATTATCTCAATCTCTCCTTTCTTCCATAGCAGGCAGCTATTGTGTTTGCTAAAGTCAAACAGTTATTTTGTGTTATGTGTTTTCGTACTTTTTTTTTTTCGTTTTAAATCTTTAGATGGGATCTATCTTAAGATATCTAATCAAGTTATACTATCAAGACTAACAAAAATCAAGCAAACAGAGAATAGGTGCACCTTTTTTAACACTCTTTTGGATTGGTGTAGCATTGTAGTGGTAATTAGTCACTCCTTTTTGCATTTTTTTTCATGTATTATGAGAACAACATTGTATTGTGTCTATGTTTCTGCATTTTTATTTTCCTTCTCTGGTGTTTAGTGATGTGTATTCTGACTTTTTATTTTCTAATTAGGATATCAGTTTTATGGAGTTTCAATTGTGAAGAACTGTGAAGCAGGCTAGGTTAGAAATGCAGAGTGGTTGGACTTGAAGAAAAAAGAAAAGAAAAGAAAAGAGAAACCAAGCCATAAATAATGTGAAGACACAGGCAGACGTTGTGTTCTTTACACCTACTGATGCTGATGTATGTCATGTAAGGGAGACGTAATGGTTGTTGAGTCTTTTTTATTGGTTCTACTATGGGCAACATTACATATGTTTTCTAATGAAAGTAATGTTCTTGCTGCTCTTCATAATGGATCAATTAATACACGGTGTTGATTAAGAGTAAGTAGAAAGCTTGGATTCTAATGGATATTCAAATCATAAATTTGTCTTGCTAATTACTTGAATGTGTTATTCTAATCATAAATTTATCTCCAATGTGGTCTGCATTTCAATTGGATTTGATGAACTATCTATGTTTGGGAAGAACTCGCTCTTAATTCGCAACCAAGGGTTTCAAAGACAATGGACTTAATTGGGGTGTTTCATGAAAATTGACGACTTTTAGGTTACTTATTAGTTTTCTTTCATTACAGTGGAAGAAAAAAGATTTTGGTGGATGTGTATTTTAATAATATTGTCTCTAGCCTAGATCGTGGAGAACAGAGATCAAGTATGATCATCATCTCTATGTATTACTGTTAGGGTTCCTTTATAGTCAACATGAATGTGTATTCAGGAGAAGCTTGGGGCCAAGATGAAACTCATTAAGGTGTTCTTTTTTATCTTTAGGATGATGATGTTTTTTCTTTGTGTAGAGTCATCATCTTTCAACATTTTTTCTTTTTGTTTTCTCTATGTAAAGTCATCATCTTTCCTCATTTCAGATGATTATTTCAGTTGGTGTTTCTGCTATTCTTAGGACCTGTTTCTCTTTTCTAATAAGTTGTGGATCAGCTCAAAGTGCATGTTGAAGCTGGGAATCACTTTCTGATTTTATGTGTTGTTTGTCCACCGAGAAATCCTCGTCCTGGACAGAGAAATCCCAAAATTATTGTTTGTCTCACACAAAATAAACACTAATGTGAGAAACACGGAATCCACTGAGGGTTGCCGCTTCACAAAAAGTTGGGAAAAGGGAAAACCATTTAACATACGTTTTTTCCCTAACCCAGCGTGGAACTCTCTCTACGTCTAACTCTCCCATCTCCCGCATCCATTTTATCAGGAATTCTCTTCTCTATTTCTCTTTTTTTGTCTTCTCTTTTTTGTAATTTAAACTAAAACTCCCATCCTTTGCTAAAACTCCCATCAGACGAAAACAAAAAACTGATAAAATTTTTTTGAAAAAAACCATGAAAAGCTTCATCAATGAAATACACAGCTCTTCAAAGTTCTTCTAATCTCTCTCTTCTTCTCTTTTCTGAAGAATCAATCTTCGTTCTTCTTTCTCTTCTGATTTTGTATTTATTTATTTCACTTAGATCTCATCTGGTTTAATGTTTAATGGAGTTTTAAGGGTTTTGATTATTTTAGGGTTTAGTATGTGATGATTTGTGATTATATCCAGATCTTTTAAGTTGTGGATATGATTTAGGGATCTTGCTTGAATTTCGTTTAGAACGATAAAAATTTAGGGGTCTTGCTTGAGTCACATTTAGAACGAAGAAAATTTAAAATCTTGCTTGAATCCCATTTAAAACGATGAAATAATTTCAGGGCTGAAGTTGGGAAAGAAAAAACCCATTATTAAGCAAATAAGTACATTTACTAACTGGTTTGGGGATTCTCTTAGTTGGGCAAGGGAACACCCATTGTTGGACAATTTGTGATATTCTTGGGCGGCCAAACAGAGCCTTAAGCTTCATGTTTTTTTTTTTTAACTTTCATGTTTCTTGAAAGTTCATCACTTTATTTGGGTAAAAGAGTAAATATTGTTGTTGTTTCTCGAGAGTTGGGCATCACTTTAAAATTAACATTGTTTTAGTGTATCTCCATTATCAACTTCAGCTTCGGTGGTTGCAGTTTTTACATTTTCATCTTTATTTGTTTCATTCACCTCTGTTTCGGTTCCCAATAATTGCATTCACCTTTGTTTTGGCCCCAAAAAATGTTGTTGTACCTCTTACTAATATCAACTCTTTAATATGATGTGTTCCTTAGTGGTCTTCCTGATCAAATTAGCATGTCTCCTACGTTTATCAATGTCATATTTAATTTCACTTCATTCCATTTCATTTCCCATGTTTTTAAACGTTAAATTCATTTAATCATTTCTTTTCATCATATTTCTTCTCATTTGTGTAAGGTAAGGTAAGGTGAAGCCAGGTAAGGAATTGGGTTAGGGTTAGGCTATGTTATTAATATCAGGATTTATCAGCGATAAATCGCATAACGGGACCCCGACGATATTTTTCGCATAATATCGTTCAAGAATATCGGCCCGATATTTCTTAAATATCAGCCGATATTAACGATAATTTCAGTCTAAAAATCGGCGATATTATCAAGCCCCTATAAAACACATAAAAAGTTATTTTTAACTTAACACCTTCTTTTTTTCTTATTCATAGATGTGTTGAACGATGAACATGTTGAACAAGTTATATTTGCGAACGACAAACATGTGAAAATGAGGGTTATACCTTGAGTAAGAGGGTGTGTGGTTGTGTTGTCAGGGCGCCTCGCCCCCCCCGCCCCACTAATTTTAGACTCCTCCGCCAAGCCTCGCCCTAGGTTTGATTAAGCAGGGCCTAATCGAGATTAATTGGTCATATATATACATGTACCTATGTACTACTACAAAATTAACACTAAAGAGCTACATTTT